>OZ038475.1:3475986-3488486 GCA_964036315.1 Acanthosepion esculentum | reverse complement strand
TATCACTACCCGTGTCCAGTAGGCTTTTCACACCGACATTATTTTCACTTTCACAAATTTCCTTTTGCTTTCTTTAACCATTTTCTCATCACAATGCTGTGCACAAATTTCTTCCTGTGAGAATTTTTTCTTGGTTTGGTTTTGCAGTCTGACTTTATATGTCCTTGTTTACCACACTTGCAACATTCTGCATTTTTAAATGGACAGTCTTTTCCAAGATGTAATTTATCACATCTGAAACGAGGATTTTTTTTCTTCTTTTTGGACATTTATCCTTTGCATGTACCAATGCGCATTCTTTTTCTAAATTTCTCTAGCACCATGTTTCAGAATTAGTGAATAATTGCCAGACAATTCTATTTCTTGCACTGTAATATTATTGTTTTGTTCAATTTTTGTTAAAATGTTCGCTCGTATTTCAGCATCTTTTTTAGCTATTAAACCTTGCACGGAAATTATTCCTTTGAACATATCTGGAGTCATTTTCTTTATTCTCAACTTTTCACATTCTTTGTTGACGATACCAGCATAGGTGACAGTGTTTTCGTCCTCTTTTTTGCTTAGATTCAAGCACCTCCAACGAGCATTAAGCAGAGAGCTCTCGTCACTAAAGATTTTCGTCAGAATTTGTACCGTGTCATCAAACCTGATTTCATCTGGTTTTCTCGGTAAAATGTAATAACATCATTTTTCATAAACTATCGGAGCTATTTTCCTCAACAGCAATCTCGTTTTTGCCTCATCTTCCCAGATGATGCATTCCTGACTGAATATTTGTTCATATCTAGGAAAATATGCAGAAAAATCAGTCCCTCATCAGGATTGTATACAAATTCTGATATGGTGTTTTGGACAGCGTTTTTGTTTTCAGAATTCTATCCAACAACTCCTGTTGCTATTTTTTATAGTTCTAGCAACTGTTAATTTTGATTTTGATGTGTTGAAGCTGTTTCTGTTCCTGCTGTTGAATTTCTAATATGGAAGCCAACATTTTCTCCATATTCGCAAGCATGTTTTTTTAATCAACCTGGCTGAAATTCTTGTAACTCCAATTAAAAATCGTATGAGTTTAAAAAATCATCGATACAACGGTTATAAATCGTAAGAGTGTCGTATCCTTCGTCACAACAGTTATAAATCCTGGATTTCGTATGCCTCGTCGCCACTATTCTATAGCTATTGTTATAACACGCTCTTACTTATACAACGCACTTCGTATAAGGATTCTCTATACATAATGCCTCGGCCACTTGTCGTAACGCCTATATTAGTTTAGTTTGAGGACTGTATATTTGCTAATGCCAAAGGGGAAGTAGACCTAGACCTAGTTAATCAGACTCACGATCCATTATTTCACTCATTCAGCACAAAAACTCATCCATCGCCATTAAATCCTACATATACCACAATACCCCATATTCACAGGGAATCTGAAAAAAAAAAACATGATGTAAAAATCTCACAGTTCATAAATGTTTCTTTTTTTATCTTTTATTTTTTTCAAAAATACATAAAAATTTCATGAATCATGAAATAAGAGAGATCGGGATGAACCCAAGAACGAAAATGAAATCAAAAAAAGATTCAAACTAAAACATATGCTAGTAGCGTCCACCCTTCAAAAATAATAAGAGCAGCCGCTGTATTCTGCCTATAGAGAGAATCAAGAAGCACACTCACTAATGGAATAGGAGGGAAAAATAAATGGCAGAGTGGGAAAATCGAAGACTGGCCCACTCAAGATGAACAAAAAGGCACAATTACAAACTGGGGAGGGTTGGAAATCTCAACATTGTCAATAACAAAAGAGAACAGGCCGGGAACAACACACATTTTACTCACACATTAACTATAGGCAAACAAATAGTGTCTAACTTAACCAGGGGAGGGTTCATAGGAAAGGGACTTACAAAAGAAAGAAAATCAAGGCTAGTCCCGTTCACACGAACCAGGGTCGCTCAGGTACCCACCTTTCACTGAAATATGTCGATAACAAACGCTTTCAGTTCTGATCTTCATCTTGAGGTGATGGCCCAAAAATCTTATCAGATCTGATGCGAATAACGTTCGTATCCCAAGATTTCCTCCATCCGTAACGCCCATTCTTGGTACGGCTAGCAACGCGAGAAATTCTATACGTTTTACTCCAGAGTACGGGGTAGACCCATTATCTCGTGTGCCACATCAGTGGACACGAGCTGCTTGAGATTGATACGATCTCAACTCAACTGGCCGACATAGTCCTAGAACGGGCGCACCTGAGGACAATAGTAAAAGGCGTGCGAAGTCGCGTCTCCTCTAAAGCAAAGGTCAAACCGATGATAGGTGGGCAATGTCGCCCAGTCCCCCATCTGAAGAGATAAGCACGTTACGTAACAATCGCCAGGTAAGCGAAAACTCAGGGTTGCTGAGATAATCCGCCGCTGGCGTCCAAGACCAGAAAGAGCGCAACTTTGATGCCGACGAGTCGAGGCGGCCACTTAGAGGATCCTTCGCGCCCCCCTCAACGAACTCACGATACAATAGTCTACGAGGCCGTGAAAGATCACTGGACCGACGAATGACCCTCAAGGCCGCCCCACACTGGGGGAAATTCGATTGATTCAGAGGCTTACGACGAGGCTCAGCTCCCAAATTGGAGACGTGATAGTAAGGCTAGGGAAGGCGTCCCTAACACTCCCCTAAAAAATTGAGTCCTCTGTCAACGTGTGTCGTAGGAAAGCCGACCTTGAAGCGTGTCGATGGCACAAATGTGGCACTAACCAGCCCAACGACCCTCTCTGCAGACCTGATGCTTGCGACCACACCCCACAAGAGGGTGAACAACAAGCCTTTGAGCGCCTTCATTCGGTCCTTACAGAGAGGAAGTACAGACAATCGATAAAGGATTCGATAAATGATCAGTGAAAAAACGTAAGTGGTACACGCCTCAGTTCTACACTTTACGGACAACCGCCGTCGAAGCCAAGTTTGGACCACCGCTCCGACTTTTGATTGTATTACGGACCAATTCTTCTTCAGCTGGAGATCTGGCCCGAACCACATTCTGAGAATGCGGACGGGCCGGTGTGTCTAACTAAAAGGCCCCGGAAGACTTGTTGTGGTTAATTTGGGCCCCCGTGACCTTTTCGTACTGTTCAAGAGCCTTCTGTACCACCTCAATGTCGCTCATCGGCGTATGCAGAAACTCTGACTCGGGTACCTTCAGGGACGGCGATTCCACGAAGGGATGGACTGCACACCCTATCGCTTACCTCCTCGACGATGAGAATTGTCCGGCTTCGACACGTCAAAGCGTCGGGTACCTCTAAAAACACTTACGGGACATTGTCACTGCAGTATTATATCCCCGGTGGCAATGCCTGTTTTACGCATTACTGACGCAACCACCTCCCCCTGCCCATATTCCGTGAAGAAGGTTCGCACAAGGTCCTCCTCTACATCCATGGGCACCCCATGTAAAGTGATCTTGGTCTTTCGGGTGCCCATATACTCAGTTTGCATCCTCACCAATGTGGGGTGGGGATGCTTCCCGCTAGTGCTTTTATATGCTCTTCTGATGCCCCACATTGCGTTTGACCTCCTTGCCAATAAACACCTTCACTACAGTGTTCAGGCCCTTGAGTGGCTTCTCCATTCCTTCCCTGCTGACACTCACCAACTTCCTAGTATTTGCTTTTCGAAATCGCCTCCCAGATCACTTCATGACTTGTATTCCTGATACATTTCACGTACCGCTACGTAATATTGAGGCCCCTTTTAGGGGGCCTGCCTGCCGCCCATGTTGAGGTATGGAGACTTGCTGGCTGCTGGTTGAGAAAATTCAGCCATTTTTGCCGGGGCTATATACAAAAACAAATAGCTCACAAGAAAATCACGTGCTAAAGATGATACAAAAAACAGGCAAAATAAAACAAAATGAAAACGTAAAAAACAAAGCCTTTCAAATAGAGTTGCTTAAGGAAGAAAGGCAAACAAAATAAGACAAAAAAATACAAGTTAAAAAAATAAATACAAAAGAATAACAAATGGGTTTACAGAAAAAAAAGAAAAGAAAAAGAAAAAAAAGGAAAATTAAAAAATATAGCAAAAAATCAAGAAGAAAAAACACCTACACTGAAAGTGCACACAATCTTTCACTACAATAGACCACGCCTGTCCGAGCCAAACTCAATCATGTATAGACAGGTTTGTCCTCAGGATTAGTCTGAATACTGACCCCAAAAGACCTGGAGCTTTTTTTTATAGTAATGGACTAGTACATATTTGTACTATTTACATCAGAACAGTATTATAGCTGAATTACATTATTATTATTACATCTGCAGATCAATACGTGAACAAGTACCAATCAAATATACCGATCAATACGTGAACAGGTTCCAATCACATATACAGAACAATACGTTAGAAAATTGCAATCACACATACAAATCAATACGTGAAAAGCTTCCAATCAAATATACAGATCAATACGTGTATTGGTTACAATCACATATACGGATCAATACGTGAAAAAATCCCAATCAAATATACAGATCAATACGTGAACTGCTTCCAATCACATATACAGATCAAAACGTGAACAGGTTCCAATCACATATAAAGAGCAATACGTAAAAAGATTCCAGTCACATATACAGATCAATACGTGAAAATATTCCATTCAAATATACCGATTATTACATGCAAAGGTTTGAGTCATATATATAGACCAATACGTGCACATTTTCCCAATCACATGTACGTGCACTAGTTCCAATCACATATACAGATCAATACGTGAAAACCTTCCAATCAAATACTGTATACAGATCAATTCGTGAAAACCTTCCAATCACATATACAGATCAATACGTGAAAACCATCCAATCACATATACAGATCAATTCGTGAAAACCTTCCAATCACATATACAGATCAATTCGTGAAAACCTTCCAATCACATATACAGATCAATACGTGAAAACCTTCCAATCACATACTGTATACAGATCAATACGTGAAAACCTTCCAATCACATATACACATCAATACGTGAAAACCTTCCAATCACATATACAGATCAATACGTAAAAACCTTCCAATCACATATACAGATCAATACGTAAAAACCTTCCAATCACATACTGTATAGAGATCAATAAGTGAAAACCTTCCAATCACATATACCGATCAATTCGTGAAAACCTTCCAATCACATATACAGATCAATACGTGAAAACCTTCCAATCACATATACAGATCAATTCGTGAAAACCTTCCAATCACATATACAGATCAATACGTGAAAACCTTCCAATCACATACTGTATACAGATCAATACGTGAAAACCTTCCAATCACATATACAGATCAATACGTAAAAACCTTCCAATCACATATACAGATCAATACGTGAAAACCTTCCAATCACATACTGTATACACATCAATACGTGAAAACCTTCCAATCACATATACAGATCAATACGTGAAAACCTTCCAATCACATATACAGATCAATACGTAAAAACCTTCCAATCACATATACAGATCAATACGTAAAAACCTTCCAATCACATACTGTATAGAGATCAATAAGTGAAAACCTTCCAATCACATATACCGATCAATACGTGAAAACCTTCCAATCACATATACAGATCAATACGTAAAAACCTTCCAATCACATATACAGATCAATACGTGAAAACCTTCCGATCACATACTGTATAGAGATCAATACGTGAAAACCTTCCAATCACATACTGTATACAGATCAATACGTGACAATCTTCGAATCACATATACAGATCAATACGTGAAACCTTCCAATCACATACTGTATACAGATCAATACGTGAAAACCTTCCAATCACATATACAGATCAATACGTGAAAACCTTCCAATCAAATATACAGATCAATACGTGATAATCTTCCAATCACATACTGTATACAGATCAATACGTGAAAACCTTCCAATCACATATACAGATCAATACGTGAAACCTTCCAATCACATACTGTATACACATCAATACGTGAAAACCTTCCAATCACATATACAGATCAATACGTGAAAACCTTCCAATCACATATACAGATCAATACGTAAAAACCTTCCAATCACATATACAGATCAATACGTGAAACCTTCCAATCACATACTGTATACACATCAATACGTGAAAACCTTCCAATCACATATACACATCAATACGTGAAAACCTTCCAATCACATATACAGATCAATACGTGAAAACCTTCCGATCACATACTGTATAGAGATCAATACGTGAAAACCTTCTAATCACATACTGTATACAGATCAATACGTGACAATCTTCGAATCACATATACAGATCAATACGTGAAACCTTCCAATCACATACTGTATACAGATCAATACGTGAAAACCTTCCAATCACATATACAGATCAATACGTGAAAGCCTTCCAATCAAATATACAGATCAATACGTGATAATCTTCCAATCACATACTGTATACAGATCAATACGTGAAAACCTTCCAATCACATATACAGATCAATACGTGAAACCTTCCAATCACATACTGTATACACATCAATACGTGAAAACCTTCCAATCACATATACACATCAATACGTGAAAACCTTCCAATCACATATACACATCAATACGTGAAAACCTTCCAATCACATATACAGATCAATACGTGAAAACCTTCCAATCACATATACACATCAATACGTGAAAACCTTCCAATCACATATACAGATCAATACGTGAAAACCTTCCAATCACATATACAGATCAATACGGGAAAACCTTCCAATCACATATACAGATCAATACGGGAAAACCTTCCAATCACATATACAGATCAATACGGGAAAACCTTCCAATCACATATACAGATCAATACGTGAAAACCTTCCAATCACATATACAGATCAATACGTGAAAACCTTACAATCATATATAAAGAGCAATACGTGAAAACCTTCCAATCACATATACAGATCAATACGTGAAAAACTTCCAATCACATATACAGATCAATACGTGAGCTGGTTACGAAATAAAAATTAGATCAGTAGTGTTCAAACACCAAATTATCTTGTGTCATGTTCTTAAATAGCATCGTCGAATCGGGACTGTCATATGGATGTCCTGTCGTGCCCAAAACCTGTTCAGAAATATCTAAACTGTTAGCTGTATTCAACTGCTTTCTCATATCAATAATTAAAACTGTCTTTTAGCGAATGAAGCTTGTAAGTCTTATGGACTACCATCTTTCTTTAATCATCGTGGGCAGGCATTACATAGTCTTTGAAAGAGCTTTGCCAAATAACAGAAACGACATTACTTGAAGACTTTCAACGGCAGCAACAACTAAAATGGATAGCAAATGTAACTCGAAGAGAAACTAATGTCAGAATCAAAATATTGATGTTCCACACTACTTTAAACAAAAGTTTAGAAAGGAAATTCCCATTCATCCATACTGGAATAAGCGAATATAGCTAGTGTACTTGAGAATCCTATTTTCCTGAAAAATTGTTTTTAATAGATTTTATAAATTTCAACCGAATGCAGCACTGGCTGTTCGTTCAATGAATACCGAATGTTTCTGCACCAGAAAACAGTTGCTATCACTATTACCATTACCATACCATTACATTATAAATATACCGTATAATCTCTTTGGTCATTAACACAGGCCTTTACTCTTGTCTACCTACAACTGTACAGAGGATGCATACCATCCCGCACTGCATTATTACACGTCTCTTGCATCTGTTGACACAACATGATAATAGATTTTTAGTAGATTGATTGGACGAATCGGGTGTTGTTCCAAACAGTAGCAGACTGGTCTCGCAATCTAGGGTACGTTGAGTAGTACGGGTATCATGAGGGTGGGCATTATCCTTCTGGCATAGCACATCGTCTTCCTCTTTTGAGAACAGATTGAATAATGTTCGAAAGCACCATGGGCGGGTTGTAACTCATGACAGCTGACACCAAGATTCCAAATGTTGGGACTTAAGGTTGAATACTCTCTGAAAGATGTCGTTCCCCATGTGCACATTACATGCTAATAGAACCTGGTCTCATCATTGAAGAACTTCATTAGAAACTCTGGGTGATCCTCACGCAAAACAACTGGAGACGTGAATCTGGGTTGCCCTACACGTGTCCGTATTCCTCCTGCGAATAAACAATTTCCAATTGTTTGTGTCGTCATTTCTCGAGCCATATTTACTGTGATGTTTACTGTGGATGCTGTATTTTTGCCGCTGTTACTTTTATAATATGTTGATTTTAGCGAGCGTCACTTCTACGTGATAATCTCTAATCTGCTTTATTGATAGAGGAATGTTTATTTGATCGTTCTTGCTAACAGCAAAGTACCATCGATGTGTGTAGCAATTCACTGAAATTACTAACCAGCACCCAAGGGATCTAAATCCGACTCCACCATTTAAATGGCGGGAATAGAAAATATAAGGACTACGTGTGCGTCTGTGTTGCATGGCATCTGGTTCCATTGGAGTCTTTCACCGAATGTCTATGAGTGTCACGTGATGCCTGAACGCTTTGAATTTTTTTATCTGCCATCCTCTCCCATACACATACAGCACTTAGATCCAAATTCACGCTGTTCCTAGTGATGTTCTAATTTTATTTTTCCTCGGTGAATATCATATATCTTTTCACTAGTATCTGTCTATATTTCTGAGATGAGGTATTATGTATACTATTTAGATTATTCGGACTATGATCCTTATCTTTGTTGCCATATTTACTACAACGTTTCTGAAGAAGGTCGGAGCGTACAACGGTCGAAACGTTGTAATAAATATGGCGACAAAGATCAGGACAATAGTCCGAATAATGTAAATAATGAATCTTTTGGCTAGTGTCTCTATTGGTTTTAGCTCAACATTTTTTCCAAATAAGAAAATTCCTCAAACAAAAAACATCTCCCTGTGAATAGCATTTACATCCTTATCTATGACGGATGCTCCAAAAGTAATATTTCCTATAGATTTTCATGGAAACTACAACAGATACAGGAGAGACAATCGATTGGATGGAGCAAGTTTTTAGCTACTAAAACATTATTTTCTACATAGTCACTACTACTAGCTGTGCCTTTTCAAGACACTCTTTATTTATTGACAGCAAAACATGGCTTGTCATACACATCACTTTCACTATCATATTATACACCGCCCAATCGTGATCATATCCACTGTTTGGCAAGTATCTATGAGTACCAATGGATGAAAGTTTTTCAATGGCATCTCTGCTTCGTATGCACTTTCATTTTAGATTTCATTATATCTGACTACCGCTTAGTTGCTATCTGTAAGAAGGCAAAAGAAAATTATGGGCGATTGGCTGGAAGGTTCAACCTCTACTATCATCTATCATGCCACTAAATATTAGAGAGAGAGAGAGAGAGAGAGAGAGAGAGACGGAGAGAGAGAGGCGGAGAGAGATAGAGAGAGAGAGAGGGAGACAGAGAGAGAGAGTGAGGGAGACGGAGAGAGGGAGAGAGAGGGAGACGGAGAGAGACGGAGAGAGAGAGGGAGACGGAGAGAGAGAGAGGCGGAGAGAGATAGAGAGAGACGGAGAGAGAGAGGCGGAGAGAGATAGAGAGAGACGGAGAGAGAGAGAGAGGGAGACAGAGAGAGAGAGAGAGAGATATAGATGATGATGATGATGATGATGATGATGATGATGATGGTGTATAGTCGTACTGTATTTTCTCTCCAGCTCTGAATCAAATGGCGGGAAGCGTGCAGCGTCGTGCATTTTTTTCTTGCTTCCTCCCAGTCCGACAATTTCCATGAGAAGCCAAAAATACAAGACAGTGAATACGAACAAAAGAAACATAAAATCACATAAACCTTTTAGATTCTGGATATTGCTTTCGTTGAATTCTTTGAATTCTTTGAATTCGATAGAAACCTAAACCCGAAAACATGGCGAGCAGCAGCCTATCAAACCACATTGAGAGATATTTTCAAAGTTTATTACTTTTTACTTTAATTATATTTTTGTTGGAATTTAAAAAAATATTTCATATCGAATTTCTTTTCCCAGTCGTAATTTTAATTTTTTAAATGTTCCAGATGCATTTATTTTAATTGAAGTATATTTATCGAACATCAGAAAATGAAAAAAATAACCCCATCTTTGCAGTCCATTCCTAAGCCTAAAATCCAGATTTTGTGCAGTGGATTACATGATATTTACAAACGCATGTATCCTTCCAATCGTATATATATATATATATATATGTATATGTGTGTGTGTGTATGTGTGTGTGTGTGTGTGTGTGTGTGTGTGTGTGTGTGTGTGTGTGCAAATATATAGAAAAATATGAAAGAACACGTTAGGTATGGCTGATAGATGAACCGGTTAACCGATAGAAAAAAAGGCCGTAGATCCTCGTCTTTTTATTTTTCCATTTAAGTTCCATTTTCTTTCGTCTTTGCATTTTTGCATTTCGTATTTCCAAGCTAAATATTTAAGAACTTAATTCACTCACTCTGAAAAAATTCTAAAACATTTTCTTTCTTTCTTTCTTTCTTTCTTTCTTTCTTTCTTTCTTTCTTTCTTTCTTTCTTTCTTACCATCGCTATTACTTACTTATAATATGTATCTAAGCTTCCATAGTTTAGAAAGAAGGACAGAGACTGAAACGGAAAACATTACTTGGCCAGAAAGTATTGACTCACTTAGGAAACGAAATTTTATGGAGCAACACTAGCATTTATTCTTCAAAATAAAGTCCATCTATTCACAACTTGTCCGCTGGAGTTGAATAATAATAATAATAATCATAAAGAAAACTGTAAACAAGCTTCCTTCACTTCATTAAGTCTTGAATCACTGGTCGCAGACGAAGTGTGCCATTGAGCGGAAGAGGCCATAGTCGCCCGAAGCAGCATCGGGCCTGAATGATGGATGTGGAAGAATCTCAACACCGTCCATCTGTTTGAACTTCTCCTTAGACAACCTGACAGTGTTGTGGTCTCACATTGTCTTGCTGAAACAAAGCCTGACATCGATTAACCAAAGCAGAATATTCCTTCTTTAGTTTGTCGTACAAGCGGTCTAGCTGCTGGCAATACAATTTACCGTTGATGAAACAATTCGAAATGTAGTACTCCTTGGAAATTCCACCAGACAGAGGTCAAGATTTGTTGTTTTCTTTCCGCTTCCAAAGTGAGACAGAACTTTCTGGCCAAACTAGTATATATGGAAGAAGGACACTCAATATATGCAAGAGAGCGTTTGTGATATATAAACAGTGAAAATAGAAATCGACACTGGATGGCGACTTCAATCCTTAAGAGAGTCATCAGACATTCTGATGGTCGCTTTAGCTGTAAAAGTAACGGTCACCATTGAATGTTAAGTTCTATGTCTACATTATCTCTCTCTATTTCTTTCTGTCTATTTCTTTCTTTCTCTCTCTCTATATATATTTATATTTCCATATTTTTGCTACATGTGTTTCCGATTTCGCGACCTTCATCAGGCAAAGAGTGGTTATTTTCACATATTATTAAAAGGAATTAATTTTCCTCATCTTTTCCGATGTTCAACCATTGTCTTTTGCGTGTAGTAGCAATCCAAATTTTTCTTCTTGGACTTGAGGAGAAAATATTCTTCTGCTTAAGGAGTAGGCCACGAGACCGGAAGCACGTATAGAAAAAATATGGAAAATAAAGTATAATATATATTTAAAAACTCCACATTATATGCAAAAAAGTTCTCGCTTCTCTTTAAAATACAGAGGAACCTCGGTTTGTCGAATGTCTCACATGTCGAACAAATCGGTTTTCGAACAGAAAATTCGAGATGAAAATACCTCGGTTATCGAACAAAATTTCGGTTCTCGAACAACATAGCGAAACCGAGTTTAACAGGAACGGAATAATTCCCGAGTCGACTGCATTGTTGTTTATATTCGTGTGTTGTGCTGTACTTTTCTTTTTCAATTTTTGGTACTGTGACTTTTTTTTTCTCTACATTGATTCCTATTGTAAAAATAGTTTCGGTTTACGAATATTTCGGGTTACGAACGGCCTTCAGGAACGAATTAAATTCGTGAACCGAGGTTCCACTATATACACTTTTCTCTCGTTGGAACAACTATAACCTCTCCCTTATATATATATATACAGCCTTGGCCAAAATTATGTAGCACCAATGAAAAATCGAAATTATGATTTCAAACTTATATATTTAAAGGTTAAGAATAGTGGAGTAAACATTAACAACAACAATCAATATTTGCTATGTCCTCCTTTTGCCTTAATAACAGCTTTTATTCGTTTTTGCATATTATTAACTAAGTCGTTGCAGGTGGTAGGATCCATTTTCTGCCACTCTTCATGAAGTTTGGCCTCTAATTCTTTTTTTGATGAACATTTGTGCATTCTCACTCTTTTACCTAAATGGGACCACAAAGTTTGAATGGGATTTAGGTCTGGGGATTGAGGGGG
>OZ038475.1:3428486-3470986 GCA_964036315.1 Acanthosepion esculentum | reverse complement strand
TATAACTTACACACACAAGCTTAAATACATATAGTATTATATATATATATATATGTGTGTGCGTATGTATATATATGTATATATGTATTTTCTATATCTATTAAATATACGCGGTGCTTATTGGAAAGTGCTCAATATCAGTGATAGAGCGAACATATTTAATTGTATGGATATGAGTTTTGCGATCATGAGAAAAAGAGTTTGTCTGATGATCGCAAAAGCATGAAACCCTGGGTTACAAACTAATATCCATACAACTATATATATATATATATATATATATATATATATATATATATATATATATATATATATATATAATTCAATATGTATATATATATATATATATATATATATATATATATATATATATATATATATATATGCAGGGTGTCCATAAAGTACGTGTGCACTTTAAAAAATTTATAACTTTATTTGTATTTGCGATAGAAATAATTTGTAAAAAGGATTAGAAAGAAGTAAATCTATATTTTTTAAGGTTTTATTGAAATTTTATTTAAGTTTCCACATGTCCTCCATCATTAGCAATACAAAGGGTAATACGATTTTGCAGTTCACGGAAAACAATTGACAACTGATTTACAGTAATGCCTGAAATCACATTAGTTATTTTAGCTATACTTAAAACTAGGCACATTAAACTTTATAGCATTTTTTACAGATTATTTCTTATTGCAAATACAATTAAAGTTATGAATTTTTTTAAAAGTCCACACAAACTTTATGGACACCCTGTATATATATATATATATATATATATATATATATATATATATATATATATATATATATATATATATATATATATATATATATATATATATATATATTTGTGTATTTAGGCAGCAATCCTTCTTTCAAGCACATTTCATTAAAAACGATTGACAAGGTGCTTTTATTTAGTTTTTTATATAATTTCTCGTGCGATCTAATAAAGTTTTTCTTTTCAGAGGATATATATATATATATATATATATATATATATATATATAATCCTATATAATCCTATATGTATATATAGATATGTATATATAGAGTCCTATATATATATATATATATATGTATATATATATATATATATATATATATATATATATATATATATATATATATATATATATATATAATCCTATATGTATATATAGATATGTATATATAGAGTCCTATATATATATATATAAAATCCTATATGTATTTATATATATATATAATCCTATATGTCTATATGTGTATATATATATATATATATATATATATATATATATATATTCCTATATGTATTTATATATACATAGTCCTATTTGTATGTACGTATATATATATATATATATATATATATATATATATATATATATATATAATCCTATATATATTTATGCTTGTGTGTGTGAGAGTATTGTTTAGCTTGAATGTATAAAAATACATTCACAATCTGGCACATTTATAAACATATTAATGCGCTAATTGTTTTTGTAATTCTATGCTCTGTATTTTTCTCTATTAATGTTATCTTCCTTGCACTGTGTTTGTTATGAAGAAGTGTGAACCTTTGGAAGAGTTTTACCAAAAGCCGTGATGTGAAAAGACCGATTCCATGAAAGTGCAACAATAAGATTTACTACATATTAATATTATATTTGAAAAGTATATTTAGAGACACATATGTGAAAATCTTTTAGAAATCATTAACTCAGTATACGATAATTATTTATGGCATAGGTAGATAGATATGGATTAGTGTACAATTTATATAAATAATGTTTCTACTGGACGTAAAGTTGGGAATTTATTGTGTATTGTTATTAAAAATATGATCCCCGAAATTAACGTAACATTTGAATAAAGTCGGTTTTGATGGCATCGCTAAAGTCGTGTTTCATCGAACACCGAATACCAGTGTTAACGAATGCAGAGAAATTTCTACTTGATTCGTTCATATTTGCAGAATTTGTTATATAATTAGCGAAATCTTCCAATCACAGCAGAGCCCGAGAACGAGAGCGAGGCTGAGAACGAGAGCGAGGCTGAGGGAGAGATAAACGGTAAAATCATTAACTAAAATCATTTCCGATAGAAAACTCTCTCAAGGTCAGTTGTTTCTAACATTTTGTTTCTTTTTTCTTTTTAAGAAAAGGAAAAAGGCATCCGGTTAGCAATGGGGAATTATGTCGTTTCTTTTTATGTTTTTGACTTTTTTTCTTCAATTTTGAACTCAAAGAAGCATTCCTCTTGCTCAGTAAGGAAAAAAACAAAACAGAACAAAACAAAACAAAAACGAGAAAAACGTGTTGGCACGTACATTGGAACTTGTTCGCTGAACAAGATGAGTAGTTTTAAAGACATCTGGGTTAAATATAACTTCGTCTAATGAGTACGCAACTCACCCAGTCGTACCAGAGTTTCAAATG
Organism: Acanthosepion esculentum; assembly: GCA_964036315.1. Taxonomy (NCBI): domain Eukaryota; kingdom Metazoa; phylum Mollusca; class Cephalopoda; order Sepiida; family Sepiidae; genus Acanthosepion; species Acanthosepion esculentum. Next base: position 3,468,557 of record OZ038475.1, on the reverse strand, counting down.
ATACGTAATACTTTTGCAATCATCATCATCATCATCATCATCATCATCATCATCATCATCATCATCAATAAAACGATGACATCATACCGCCTTCTTCAGCATAATTTTCATTAAATGCTTTCTTCATCATTGTCAGCATATATTGGCAAAATCCAGGGACGACAACGAACATAACAAACTCAAAATGCTTCATTAAGTTGATGCTACTAGAACAACAACATCAACAATAATAATAATAATAATAATAATAATAATAATAATAATAATAATAAGAAGAAGAAGAAGAAGAAGAAGAAGAAGGCTTAGGGAAATAAGGAAAAGAAGTATTGGAAAGATTATTTTATTTTTACTAAAATGACGGTGACAGTCATAAATGAAGAGGAAGGCAAACATAAATAGGATTGGATAGGGACAGTGATTCAATGGGAACTGTGCAAATGGCTGGAATTTTACCTTTGCAGATTTATTTTATAAGCACTTAACAAAGATTTTTGCAGAGGTTTAACAGAATGCTGAAATTCAAAGGCAGGAATACAGCACATATGGAACAATTTCGAAAAACCTTCTAAATAAGAATTGCAATCTGAGGGGGGAATTAAAACATCCAGACAGCAAGATTCTTAAAATCAGCTATAATACTGAGGAGAGTGTTGGTGGAGTGAGGAAGCTTTTTCCTGCTTGTTCTCCAGTGTAGGCCACAAGTTACTCGTATTATGAAATGCCGAAAGATACAAAAATATATTTTAATAATATTGAGGTTGGCGCGTACGGTAAGAATTAGGCTGGAGATGTGAAGAGGCTTAAGGTCTCTAGATCCCTGAATATGACGGCCAAATAACAATCAGGTGATTTAATATAAAAACAACTTTTTACTGCAGTTATATGAGAATTAATTAAAAGGGCTAACCTGAAAGGAAGCGGACTGATTGATATTAAAATTGTTGTCAGGTGCAGATCAAATGATACTAAACGCAGTCGAGTAAAAAAGGAATTACAATTAGAAGACCATTCTCAAAATTATTACAATTCAAAAATACAAAGAAGAACCATCTTAAACAAAAGGTACCGAAGACAAGAATTCTTCAGAATAAAAACGGATTCAAGAGTAGAAACCCAAGGCAGATGCATGAAGTGGACTAAAGCGAAAAGAAATAAGGCACAACAAAAGAACACCTGCTACTCATATAAGTAGGTTATGTTCAGGCGTTTATATAAGTAGATATGTGCCTGGGTAGAAAAGGGGGGTGATATAGTAGGAGTAGTACAATCCAAGCCAGGAGTTCCAGTATGGGAAAGAGAGAATCGAAAATCTTCCAGGTAGTGGATATAGCTATTATATCGTGCACCATTTATGGAGAACCTTTTGGAGATGATGAAAAGAAAGAAAGAATGGTTGTAGCAGTAATAACAGAAGAAGAAGAAGAAGAAGAAGAAGAAGAAGAAGAAGAAGAAGAAGAAGAAGAAGAAGAGAGAGAGCGAGAGAGTGAGAGAGAAATGGAGAGAATATCTGTCTATATTTCAGAGATGAGGTATTATGTACACTATTTACATTATTCGGACTATTGGCCTCATCTTTGTCGCCATATTTATTACAACGTTTCGGCCGTTGTACGCTCCGGCCTTCTTCAGGTGGTTGGAATGTCGAACTGAATCCTTTATTTTGCTCACTGGGGTAGACTCCTCTAGTTCCACGTGCCATGTTTAATGGATGCCAGTTATCAGTTATCTCCTGTTACAGTGACACGACTCAAAGAGTGTGAGGTCAATACCTAGTTAAGGCGGTGGAGAACTTGGAGAGGGGAATTAACATTCCAACCACGTGAAGAAGGCCGGAGCGTAAAACGGCCGAGACGTTGTAATAAATATGGCGACAAAGATGAGGACAATAATCCGAATAATGTAAATAATGAATAGAATAATTATGCCCACAAGTGTGAAGCAAGCAAAATCAATCTTACTACTACTACTACTACTAATAATAAAATTGTTTAGCTATAACAATTTTATAAGCTGTAAAAATCCCTGATTTAAAATCCTACAATACCAAATGGCTCTAATACAGATATAGATAAAACAAATAAACAGGCAGGCGGATAGACACTTTCCTAAACTGGAGGTAATAAGCTAGGGTAATTAATTTGATTTATGATACCCACATATCCTCAGAGATTCCAAGCCATTTTTCCAACACAGAGTCTGGCCTTCCTTTTCAACTGAAAAAAAAACAAAACAAAAAAAACAAAGAGAGCATACTCTTCTCCGGCAAAACGAGTCTTTAATACAATTTTCCACTTCGTCACATCGTCTTTGAATGAGGGATTTTTTATAGCTTATATATAAAATTGTTTTAGCTGAACAATTTTATTATTGAAGTTCCCAGAAAGTAGAACATTCAGGCCATTATTGCCCCCCTCTCAGTCATCAGTGGAGCGTTCGGGCCATTATTGCCCCCCTCAGTCATCAGTGGAGCGTTCGGGCCATTATTGCTCCCCCCTCAGTCATCAGTGGAGTGTTCGGGCCATTATTGCCCCCCCCCGAGTCATCAGTGGAGCGTTCGGGCTATTATTGCCCCCCTCGGTCATCAGTGGAGCGTTCGGGCCATTATTACCCCCACCCCCTCAGTTATCAGTGGAGCGTTCGGGCCATTATTGCCCCCCTCAGTCAACAGTGGAGAGTTCGGGCCATTATCCCCCCCCTCAGTCATCAGTGGACCGTTCGGGCCACTATTACCCTTTCAGTTATCATTGGGGCGTTCGGGTCTAGACCATCGAACTTAAAGTTTTACATTGAGAAAAATCGGAATAAAGTCCGGTATTCCATCGCTTCAGAAGTCTACGTTGCTTGATACTGCAAATACGCAAAAGGTGTTGTTTGTCTCAGATTGACCAACATGATGGTGAACAATCCATAATGCAATATCTCTAACCGCACGGGAGAAGAAAGTACAATGATAATAATAATAATAATTAGTATTACCCGTGAAAATTTCACTCTTTTCCTCTTTGAATTTCGTGATGAATCTTAATTCTTCAGTTAATGATTGAATAAACTCATAGCGAATTCCATAAAACACCCATGGAATTTCCCCTTTTGTCTCGTGAATATCTGAGTTTAACAACTTTAACAAAATATTACAATAACAAACATAAGTATGAATGCAGATTATTATTTAACGAAGTAAGAGGGTACAAATAAAAAAAATTAAAAATGGTAAGTTATCCATTTCACTGAAGCAGGCGTTAAACGTACAAAAGTGTTATTACTTTTTGTATTTTCCCTTTCTTTTTTCTTTCTTTCTTTCTTTCTTTCTTTCTTTCTTTCAGAGTCTCTGATATTTGTTTCTGTATTTCCTCGCGATCAAAACGGTATAGTCCATTTTTGTATATATTAGCAGGGCGTAACGTTCGTTCTACCGTTAACGAAGATACTGAGAAAAGTTCTGGATATTTGAGCGTACTTATTATCACCCAGTACTCAGCGACATCCACAGACATCAGATGGGAAAATACAGATGCATGAATAATAATAATAAGGTAGACATCACAGATAAGAAAAGAATAATGTTATTTTAATAATCTAATTATCATCTGTATATCATACTAATACTAGTATTTTATTCTCTTTTTCAGTAGTGGTATCATTGATTCCTGATACCAACAATCTCCTAAAATACCGCCATGTTTATTGTGGCCGGTTACTCCTGTCAACAGAATTTGCTGTTTTTCACGTATTTGTTGTTATTTAATAAACCCTACCTGTGATATCATAGATTACATAAATATCTAAGCGATCCTTATTCTGATAATCTATTTTGCTTAACAGATTATCAAGGATTAATTATATTATGCAGTAATGGCATAAAACATTTATTAAAAGTCCGAAATAATGACGATGTTAAATGTCTTTCGATAAGTTTTCAAAGATGGAAGCATCACGAAAAATAAAACCATAAACTGACAACGAAAATGGATTCGGATATTTTCTTTTACCCTGAGAATAGATTGCGCCTATCTTTGTCGTTAATCTTTAGCGAAGGCGATCATGTGTAAATTGAAAATAAGCTGGCCATTTTTCTTTTCCTTCTTGACCGAAGTTGAACATAAATGCAGCCATTATGAGCAATAGAGGCGCATGGTTCGTAGGATCAAAGACATATTGGACTAATAAATATCAGAAAAAAAAAGAAACAGTCGAAAAAAGATTCCAGAGTCATAAATCAGTTCTGAGTGAATTTCTAAAGTTTGGAAATTTGCAGATTTAAGTAATGTTCTGAGATTTTAGAAGATTATTTCTTTAAACCGTTTGACGTTAACACGTGAAGAGTGATTACGAGGCATGGCCTGCTTTCACGTATTTCTCGCTGATGCCAAAAGGTTTGGTATTCGCCATTTTGAGTGTGCTGTTCGATAACAATCTTCCTTGTTCTTTTCCTCGTCCTTTTTTGTCTTAAATAAAGTTTAAAGAAATCTTCCGTTGAAGCATCGCGATATGATTTCTTGTCGTTCAGCATTTAATACCGCAGCAAGCAGGGTGCCAGAAAATAAAAAAATGGGTACTAAATAAGATGTTACAAGTGGGGAGGTGTTCATTCAGATGTTAAAAGTTATGAAGTTTTTACAGATTCCTGATGATAACAAAACCGGTTCAGTTGTCATTTTTAATCGTGTTTTATTTCGATATTGCCAATTGCCAATAATAATATTTTTGTTATTTTTGTTTGGGGTTCTAAATTTTCTCTTTGTTTGCAAAAAGTTTGTTTTTAACGCTTTAGATTTCAATATTTTTTATCAGTTCCTCTCACGTAATGAATCTTTTGTATATCAATTATCCCATTATATAACGGATCGAAACCCAACCGATATGGTGTCAGAGCTTCTATCACTGAGCCATCTTCACTCGACAGAATGAGTCAGCCAAATCTAGCGTGTGTGTGTGTGTGCGTGCGAGCGTGTGTGTGTGTGTGTGTGTTTTTTTACAAATGTAAACAAACGCCAAGCAGCCACAGTGTTCCCTTCATTTTACTGAAGAGCTTCGCATTAACGCAGGTGGCTGTTGTTTTTAGAATTAGCTTGTCATTCAACAGTGCTCAATTGAAAATATATTTCCAAGAGTTAAATTATGTCATATATAGTACACAATAAAATCCAAAATTACTTCATTAGACTATTCCCCATATGAGGTAATTTTTGTCTTTATTGTGTACTAATTATTTGCTCTGTAATAACAAATACATTGAGCTCTTTTTGTGAGTCTGTTTTAATATTTTATATTACTAGGATCCACTTGGATTATATACCAACGGGTTTACTATATATATATATATATATATATATATATGTATATATGATTAAAACGAAAGAGGATTCACATTTGCTTCATATAATATGTAGATTCAATAGGCTGGTTAATAAAATTTTAGGAATAAAAACTTAACAAAATGATAACAATATTGCCAATAATCCCGATTTTAATATCTTTCTCTTCGTGCTTCAAATTTCGTAAAAAGGCTAATATAAGATATATCATCAATCAAAGTTACACACACACATGCATATATATGATGATGGATTCTCCCATCGAGTTCGACGGATGATGTTCCGATGACACGAACTAATTATCTGCATGCCTATGACGGGCATGACTTTTGAGACCGGCTCGAGTATTGCACAAAAGATCACAAACAATATAGGAGAATTTATTGTATCCAAGTGCATCAGGAACATTGTTAGATGTCTTATTTTGCTTTCTCGTTTCACGCAGTCGACTGATGCTTACTTCTCAATGCAGCTATATCAATGTTGTACTTCTTTAGCTCCATGCGACCAGAGCTGTTTTTCTTTCTGGTGTTGAGTTGTTGTCCTGGAGAGTTCGTACATTCTAAGTGCCAAGATGAAGTTGATGTTGTTTCGTAAGGTTTTTCGCAGTAGCCAGATATGTATGAAATTAATTAGATGTAGTTGTCAGAAAACCAACACAATGATTTGTTTCAAGTGGTGAAGGCTTTTGTCGGACCATCCATACTTTTTAGATCTGTCGATAAAAAAGGAACAGTGCAAAAGACTTGCCACGGAAACCCCGAACGACAGTCCTCGTGTGTTATTATCGCGGAGTTTAACCTCTCCAGACCACAGTCAATATCCACCAGTACACGCCTCTCGGCAGACACATGCAATATAATGACCGGGTTAAGCTGTCATGAATGTTCCTTCCCATCTGAAGTCTTTTTATCATGAAACCAACACTAAAAGGATTGCTAACCAAAGCTCAGACAGACTTATTTCACCCTCACCAAGGGTAGCTAGCCCGCGCCAGTTCTCAACCTGGTACTTTACACAGCTCCACGGTAACAAACACGCGCACACACACACACACACACACACACACACACACACACACACACACACACACACACACATATATATGACAAATAAACATTTTTTGCATTTCTCTTGTATTTATTTTCAGGAATGAGAAATCCAAGAAAAAAAAAAGAAAAGTAAATTTTATGATTTATTTTTGAAAATGAATAACCTCAATGATTTTAGAATCAATGACACATAACGCCATGACATAGATTGAGGATGTCAGTCCAAACGAAAAGGTCGAAAACCAAAAAAAACTTCCTGTGAGTTCTGGAAAATCTTGAATAAAGCCTTCAGTGCTAACTATCATAAATGACTGAGGTTATTTCAACCTCAAAGCAACGTTCTACAATGAACTTTGCCTCTAATTCCACGTTAGTTACCTGAAACTAGCTTGACTCTAAGAATGCTATAGGTCAGGATAAAATCTGAAAATTGTTCTTAAGCCCAGAGTTATCAGTGAAATCTCTGGAAAGGTTTTCTCAGTTATCAATTCCTTCCTAACAGGTTGGACCGTGAAGGTCGTTGTTAACATCCAAATCATCGGAAGCCCATGAGACGTTCTTTCCTCGGTCTGACCCTCTTTATGCTCTATAATAATGATCTAGCTAAGAATATACCGAGAGTTTTAGTGAATGCTTATGATACAACAGCTTATAGCAATACTCCAAAAAGAAAACTAGTAACATTTCAGCACCAACGAGAAGACCCCGAATTTTCACCTATCATGATGGGCGTTCTCTCAACGGGGGCCTTTTTTGAATACCTATTGGGACTCAAGCACACCCCATAGCTTATATATACGACATAGCTAAAGATACTGGAAAAGGGGTCGGTTACTTATCGTTTCCCTGTACGACTCCATTAAGTATCCGATTCTCTCCCCACCTACTATACTCTATCTTTATAAAAGCCAGATAAGACCAAACACGGTGTATTGCTGTCATATCTGTGCTGGAATTGCCCAGAGTTCAAAGTCATCTCAGCGGCTTTTATAGATGATGACTTATTTGCCATCCTTATTATTAGGTGAAACTTTCCTTAGTTCACCAGTTAAGATCTTCATAGTTAAGACCGACCATGTTACATATAGTGGCGATGAATCATCTTCATTTCCTTCGTATTCCAATTTCCCCCAGACAACAACATCTCAAGAACTGATACTTTGAGGAACAAACTCTCAAGATAAGTGTTTCGCGATCACTACAATCCTAACCTCTTCAAGTCTAGGGTTAACCATTATCTATGCTACATAACCTTATCATCTTGCAGACATGCAACAACATCATTCGGTAACCTTCTACCTTAGATGGCTCTTGGGACTTGTATTGGATAAACATTAGTGAAATAAAAATCACGTGGCGTTGGTTTAAAAGCAGCGCTCAGTGTCAAACAGAAACAGGTATAATAATGGTTGGAACTAATTAAAAAGAAATGTAAGCGTGACTATAAGTTCTACGGTTAAGCGACTATTAGGTGCATGATCAGACCTCCGAGTTTAAGACAAGCAAATATCGACAAGTTAAATGATTTGTGTGAAACACACTATAGCTTTTACATTTCTTTTTAATTAATTCTCTTTCTCTCACTCTCTCTTTCTCTCATTTTCTCTTTCTCTCACTCTCTCTTTCTCTCTTACACACACACATGAAATTGACAATTACCATGCAGTTTTTATATCTATCTATCTATCTATCTATCTATCTATCTATCTATCTATCTATCTATCTATCTCTTTTAGTCTGTTCATTATCTATCTATCTATCTATCTATCTATCTATTTTTGTTAATCCCTATCTATCTATCTATCTATCTATCTGCTGAAGACCCTAAAATAGAGATAGTGGTACACTGGTTGGTTTTGCCTATGGGATCAAATCATACCTCTATTCAATGCTAGTGCTACTCAACCCTACAGTCAACGCACTTTAAAGTCTACATTGCATTCCATAGGGTTTTGTCGTCGTCGACCAACACGGAGACCTTTACTGACACAACAGCATCGTTTATTGTGTCTCACCTGGGCAAAAGAAGATCGCCATTGGAAAATATAAAACTGACATATTGTTCGCTGGTCAGATGAATCATGTTTTCAGCTTCGAAAGGGCAGCGGTTGAGTTCAGGTAAAAGTTGTTGTTGGTGGATTTGTAATTGTTTGTTCTATCGGAATTCGCAAGGAACACTAGTCAAACTGGAACCTATTTTAAAAGGACTGACATAAACGCAATTTGTTTCAATGTATTTACACTTGTTTATGACCACCAAACCTTTTCAGTGGCGATGGTTGATTACAGCAAATGATTAACATACAATGCAGCGCAACACACAACACAGTTTACCATACAAGACAACACAAAACATAACACACAAAAACATACATCACAACGCACAGCACAACACACAACACAACACATATCACAATACACATCACACAACACAATACACAACATATATCACAACGCACAATACAACACATAACACCAAACAAAAGATAACACATATCACAACACACCACTCAACACATATCACAAAAGACAACACAACACAACAGACAACATAAAACAACACTTATCACAAAACCCAACGAAACACACAACTCACAACACAAAACACATATCACTTCACGCATTACAAGACATAACACAACATAACACACAACTCACAACACAACGCAACACACAACATACAACACAACACACCTGACACAGCACAGCACACAACTGAGCACACAACACAATACACAACACAACATACAACAAAAACACAAAACAATACTTATCGCAACATACAACAAAACACGTAACACAACTCACAACACAACGCAACACACAACGCACAACTCCCATTCATGTTTGAAAGACACAAAACTGATTCTAGGATCAATTGGCCAATGACCAGGTGCTTTATTGTTCACTGCAATCGACAGATTTAAACCCCCTTGGGCAAGTATTGTATATTTGTTTCTTTGGCCACGCCCCAATTAACATAATTCAGGTATGGACAGCCCTGGAACGTAACTGGATACGCTATGTCAGATTTTATGATGCAAATCAATTTTGAAAATCATTTCTTGTTGATAAAATTTCCAGGATGAACTTACATTTATGTAAGTGATATATCGTGGGAATTAAATCTTATAAAAATCTATTCTTTGTCTCTATTTCTGAGATAAGGTATTGTAACTATTTACACTGTTTTCATTATTCTGACTGTTGTCCCCATCATTGCCCTCGTGGACTAATTAAAGAGTTCGGTTCGAAATTCCACGGTATAACACCTGAAGAAGTCCAGAGCGTACAACAATTGAAACGTCGTGGATATGGCAATAAAGATAAGGACAACATTACGAACAATGTAAATATGTAAAAATATTAAAAATATTGGTAACTTCTGTTTTTTTCATGGGATGCTCAGATTTTATTATGCAAACAAATACCACAGGAATATATTTAATTAACATAGTATCTCGTATATATGAATCATTTATTATAATTGTTACATCTTAATATTGGCTACTTGCAGTTTTATAACTTTTATTTTTATATGCTTTGATTTTTATAAACTTTTCTGTTCTTTCTGCTTTAACTTTTTACTTTCATGACTTCCCAGAAATTTTCTTTATTGGAATCATTCTCATAAACATCTATTTTAATAACGATTCAAAATTTATATTTTGTCCCAATATTTGAAGAGCATAGAGGCAATTCCATTAATATTATGCCACCGAAACCTATTTTTTGGTAAGGTAGGAAACAGTCAGTTTTATGGAATTAACTAATTTAAAGCTTCTTGATTGTCTCATGTACAACTTAAAAACAATTCTGGCCAAGAAGTTCCAGTAATTCTCTACCTTTATCTTGATACTGTTATCAAATTTAAAGGGGCCGATAATTTTACTGTCTACAATACTAAATCGATACATTACACCACTTATCACCTGTTATCTACTAAGTTGTTCTGATTGACTATTTCTCGGTCCCAAACTCGTGCTCAGTCATCAGACTATTGAATATAGTTCGACATTCATCACTCAAACCTATTATTGGAAAATCATTTCTTTTTATGCATTCCTTTGCTCAACTTTGTGATTGTTTACTTGAATATCGTAGTTTAGTTGCCTTCATACCTTCAGCCAATGTTCTTAATACTCTGCATCTTTTCTCGCTGTATAGATTCGAAACACCACCTTATATATTTCCTTGATGGTCACTTTTCTTTTCATACTCATTACTATTTTAATTTTCTTTAAAATTTTTTTATGAGAAACTTAAAGCCAAGCATTTTTTATTCTTATCTTGTCAATGTTTTCAATTTTCTTTTTGATCTCTTCGTCTTTCTCAATTTCTCTTTTCATCACTCAATAACTTTACAATATCTTGATTCTCTTCAGATGGTATATCTTTCTTATGACACAGAATAATCTTTATATAATCTTCACTGCTAGATGAACACACACACACACACACACACACACACACACACACACACACACACACACACACACACACACACACCTATATATATTGTCTTACGTTGAACACTCTAATGAGTTTCATTATAAAATCTCACTCTACCAAATAAGTTAGCTGGAAATACCAGGTCCTGTAAGCGTGGATGTGTGGCTGGTGTAATGAATAACTGATCAGAATTGGAAATCAGGTTGCCGAGTTCCAATTCCGGTCGGATTCGCTATATTCACTTACGCGCAAATACCCATCGGAAAGGTATGAGTCCACCTCTTCTCCCTCCAGGTATGGGTTAATTAGTAGGATTCTATCAGTAAATCATTATTATCTCCAAACATTCTTACAATCTAAGAATATTTTCTGGCTTTAAATAACTTGCTATAGGTAAGTCGTAAAAAACAAATCCCTCAATAAAAAACAGATGTTATTGTAAATATTTCTTATAAAAACAAACTGAAATTCACGGGTATATTTATTATATAAATGGATGTATAACATTTTACAATTATCAATCGGTTGATACCAATTATATTGTGAAAACATTGACTTGCATAATAAAATCTCACAGAATGTAGATATATCCAGGTAACATCTCCAGAACCTCGTAGCCTCTACACTACGTCGAGTAGCTACCGTTAATCAGGTGAAAGGAAGACCTATACGTTATTGGGTAGCTGTCCTTATTTGACACACTTCATTTCATGCTTGTACGCGCATGCACACGCGCAGAGGCGAGTAAGGATATTTCATTTCATATTTAGGTCATAACGCAATGAAAGAATTGGCCTATTCAGCAGCAACGCATTAGTTTGACGCCTACGAGGCAAGATTGTAGACCCTAGGTGGTAGATTGATTGTGTCTTTTTATATCAACTGCGCTAAGGTTATGTGTGCACCTTGCACCTGTCTGAAGGTAAGAATCACTGGTAAAAAAGACAGCGTTTGATAATATCGACGAGAATAAGCTAAGCATTAAGGTAGATAATAATAATAATAATAATAATAATAATAATAATTAGAAGAAGAAGAAGAAGAAGAAGAAGAAGCAGAAGAAGCAGAAGAAGATAAAGAAAAAGAAGATTGAAAATGTTATAAAAGATGGGAAGAAATGGAAATTCAAAGAAAGTTTTAATCAGACAATCCATAGAAAGTGGCTTTCCATTGAAGATTGCTATATACAGAAGGTGGTTTGTTAAATACCTCGCTGTGGCCAATCTGTTGAAATACCTTGCTGTTGACACTCTGTTGAATCACATCACTGTGGTTACTCTGTTGAAAAACCTCGCTGTGGCCACACTGCTGAAACAACTCGCTGTGGTCATTTTCAGCGTCAATAAGAGAAATTTTTCTTGCATGCGGAAATTCAATGACAAACTTCTACTCGAAATACACTTTCACATCAGACGTATTTTTGTCAGACTCTCGCTTAGCCTCTATCTTGTATAACAAGGTAAAAATGAAGTTATTAATTGGAGGGTTAAACTTCTACTCTATCCCACTAACGCCTACATCTGATGATGATGATGATATATATATATATATATATATATATATATATATATATATATATATATATATATATATATATATAAAGAACGAAGAGTAACATTTCAGCGTTCATAACATTAATTTAAAACAGGGCTCAATACAACAGTAGAAACTTTTCAATGACGGAAGTGGAAGGTATCCTTCAATAACTGCATTTCAGTATAAAATATTTTAGTAGCATCGTGATTTCCCACCTGTTGAAACGTTAAAAAAGTAGGAGGGGGAATAAGAATTCAATATCTTTTATGGGTGTTGTCTTATTCGTGCTTGTCTAGATGAGCCGTCGTGTATTAGACATGTCACCATTGCTCCTTGTTAAGAAAATATTCATAAGATATATGAAATAATACATATAGGTATATGTATCGAACAATTAATTTTGGCATTTTATTTTTTTTAATTATTTTTTTATATATTTTAGAACTGACTTAAAGGTACCTCCAGTATGATTAAATCATTTTTTATATATTTCATTATTATGATCTAAAATGCAATATTTATTACATTCACTGGTACATTAGGCGGCTCATCTAGACAAACATGAATTACATACCACCACCTAAATTCTAATCTACATTTTTTCAAATTTCTACTTTAACATAGATCTGTCTTTGGATTCGTCAAATAAGACAACACCGATAAAAAATTGAAATCTTATTCTCTTTCCTACTTAAACTCTTCAATATAATACTATTTCGCTTTCAAAAGTAAATCATTATTTTATGAACTTATTGAATATCACTTGAAAATGTAACAATAATTTTAAGTTCCGAAACATTGAAATTTCTGCGTCGCGATGAAAAAATATTTTAAATAATAATATTAGAATATTATGCTCTACTTTCTATCGAACACTTTAAAAACTGTTCTTTCTTTTTATTTTGATCGCTCTCTCTAATAATAATAATAATAATAATAATAATAATAATAATAATAATAATGAACTCTCCCGTCGGTTTCGACGTATGAGGATCTGACAGCTTAATTGATTCAGTTATGAAATTTTGTGAGATAATCTTAAGTGGCACCAAAGACCCGCTAGTGATTTACAAAGGAGGCCACATATGGAGCAAGAGTGAGGATTGTGAGATGAGATCACTGTTAGATTGGCTGACCTTTTAGATCTTGCTCTCGCTTCTTGAAGATGATTCAGTCAAGCAAATTATATATATATATATATATATATATATATATATATATATATAGTAAAGGTAACAAATCCGTTGGTAAATAATCAAAGAGGATCCTAGTGATATAAATATTAAAAATGATCCACAAAAAGCGCTCAATGTATTTATTAATACAGAACATTATAATTAATAAACAATAAAATCCAAAATTACCTCAGATGGTTAATATCCTATTTCAGCAGATGAAAATATCGGTCGTCTGTCTTGTAAACCCCGCACGTACTTTTAATAGTCTGACTTATGTTTGGAAGGAAAGATTAGAATAATAAAAATACAATAACAAAAGTCAACTATTGAATCAGAGGAATGAATTAGTGTTAAAATGTCGACATAAAGACAAATTCAAACTTCCATAATATAGGTTTAACTTAATTAGCTACCATATTTCCATAATATTCATTTGCCTCCAACCCTTCAAATGTCGATATTATGACTGATTCTGATTTTCTATATTTTACTCCCCCTCTATAATCTCTTTACACTATATTAATTATAACTATAATTTTGTTCCTTTAATATCTCCCCAACTCTCTTTCCATTAATTCCTTACATCCTTTTATCTATATATTTTAAAATTTACTTTTAGACCCCTTTTTTTTACCTCTTTTAATTTTTGAAATTAATTTTTCATTCTTCATATAACCCCAAATTAATGTAATAAGAATCATATTCGAGTTTAATTTTATAAAACTTCTTTGCTTTAAGACAAATACATTCCACCCTCCCCTGACCCCTGTATCGCGTATTTCGTCTGACTGAAACGTTGAAATGGATAAATTCTGTATTAGTTTTTTGACTGGTTGATTTTTTAGATTTCGCAGTGAAATTCTATTTCCCGTCCCTCCTTCACTGTATGACACGAATACAGTTCCCACCGGGGTTGTTATCTTCGTCTGCCAAATAGGCTATTCCCAATATGAGATAATTTTGGATCTTATTGTTTATTATATATATATATATATATAGACACACACACACACACACACACACACACACACACACACACACACACACACACACACACACACACACACACACACACATACATATATATATATTATAAATCAACTGATTTAAAATGTTTTTTCGGTACACAGTAATAGCCATGTTTCAAAAATGGAAGCTAAAAGCTTCGAATTTAATTTTGTAATTAAATTAAAATCATTAGTTCCATTTCATCCTCAAGCGAATTTTGGAGTCCAAAATTAAATTCGAAGCTTTTAGCTTCCATTTTTGAAACATGGTTATTACTTTGTAGCGAAAAAAAACTATATTTTAAATCAGTTCATTTATAATATTAATGCTCTGTAAATTTACATTGAGCACTATTTTGTAAAAATAAAAATATCTATAAGAACACCGGATTATATATCTAACTGTTCTTTCTTTCTTTATATATATATATATATATATATATATATATATATATATATATATATGAGAAAGGGTCAACGTGTGCTTCTTATAATATGTAAAATAGATAGGTTAGTTAATGAAACAAGGACAAAGGAAAGCATACCAATATAATCAGTATGATAAATATTTATTAAATATTAATTATTAAACATATGACAAAAATGAAGCATGGAAATATATATATATATATATATATATATATATATATATATATATATTTGCATAATGCGTATGTGTGTGCCTGTGTGTGAGTAGATATATGCTATATATATATATATATGTTTGAATATATATCTATATCTATGTATCTATCTATCTATCTATCTATATATATATATATATGTATATATTCAAACATATTGTTACATATAACAGACAACGAATGTCTATTATGTTTGATCATGAGCCATTCTAAACATCGTATAGTTTTGTCTAACATTTGGATATTTTTTTTATTATGCTGATCCTTGATCTAAGTTTTCGGCTCGTATGAGCCATCTTCATTTCATTGGCGTCAGTCGGAGAATCTACAGGTTGGTTATTAGAACAAAGGAAAGGGTACCAATATAATCAGTACGATAAACATTTATTAAATATTAATTATTAACCATATGACAGAAATGAATCACAGAAAGAAAGGTTTTAAGTTCGAAATTTTTGGACACGCCTGTGTCCTTCATCAACGGAGCGAGAAATAAACAGAGAAATGGGAATTGCTCATCGACAGATGTTTTTGTAGACGGTGTGTTGTCTGGTGGAAATTATATTGCTAGTAAAAACCCGATGTTTGTCTGAATCCTCGGTGGGCGAAACTTTTAATGAATATAAGCTTAAATTTAAAATTTTGATCGGTGTAAAAGCGATAAACAGGTCTATTATAAATAGTGGTGGAGTGACATTGTAAACATAGATGAAGAGAGTTATAGGTTGGGGAGAGGAAAAAACGTCTCTCACGTGTCGCAAGTTCGAGCCAAAATTGTCGGACCAAGTTGTCAAGTTTAGAAAGACGAGCTGTGGTTAGAATAACATGTGATGAGAAAAAATGAGGAGGACAAATGGAATATATAATAATAATAATAATATATATTATTAAATAAAATGAAATGAAAAGAAAAACGGGAAGGAACAATAAAATGGATAAAAATTTTGGGTAAATATAACAAAATGATCTTTAACAATAAGAAATATGCAAATGCCACAGTACTCTCCAAATTTTACTTGGATATTAAAACAGATGACTATACACCGGTAGTAAATTGCGATTTCATCGCCAAAATGACACCATTTTCCGGCCGAGGCAAACGATGCAACCTGTGTTTGCTGAAAAAAAGATTCATCCTCAAATGTATTAATAACTGAAATCTCCTTAATAAACGAAATGAACTCATGCTAGGTTATATTCATAGAAAAAAAGTTTCTCTTAAAATTATCCCGGATAAATATATTATACAAATTTCGCTTTCACATATTATATTTTAGGTTATATATTAATTAACCGCCTTTAATCATTTTAACATATATTCCAATTCAACAAGCGTTCCTCTTTTAAACTTTAAACTTGCGTTAATTTATTTTTAATTTTATTTTACTGTTATTCTCCCCACCCCATTCCATATTTTTTGTATTTACACCGCAAATTTATATTTGACTTATTTTAAATTTGATCTGTGAATCTGCGGTTAATTTAGCGTTTAAATTGATCAATTATAGTTTTACGGTATGGTTTATTTATGGGTTGAAGTGTTCAATATCAGGGATAAAGCGTATGGAAATATAAAATCGGAGATCGAAGTCAACACCCAGAGGCGACAGTCTGTTTCAGGCGTGATGATTGCGTTCAAGCACGACAGAGACTGTTACCGCTGGGCGTTGACACCAATGTCCGCTATTCTTCCATCCATGCAGAAAGACGTTCTTCCTCCTCATCATAATAGTTTTTTGATTTATTCATTTAAAAGTAGTTGTGGTTCACACGACACAGGGAGAACGATTCAAAGGCTGGATGTCAGAATCAAACGACATGTACCAACAAAAATCCGAAACCTTAAGTATTCTCCGTCAGACATTCTGACCAATATATACGGGTCTTCAATCGCTGATTGCCTGATAAATAACCATAATTGTGCCACTGATTTAAGCGTGGGCTCGTTTTTCAGCCTTAGTAAGTCCCAATCAAGTTAGCACTTGAATATCTTGGAGGCCATATGTGTTTTGTCCATGAGACATTCGTTATGTAATAGAAGAATATTGTACTGAGCTGCCAATTGATTTCCATTTAAGTAATTTTTTCTTCCCTACGTATTGTCCATCTTTTTATTGATAATTCTATATTTTTAACCTCGATTTAGCTCTGTTGAGCGAGGTTCGAAACGGGTTAGCTAGCCCGTTTTTCACTTTTACCTTTTAATTGTTATCATTATGAGTGGTAATAAATATAAATTTTATCTTTTCATGACAGTCATTAATTTTTGTACCACCAATCAAATATATATATATATATATATATATATATATATATATATATATATATATATATATATATATGTATGTATGAATAAAGAAATATTGTTTTAAGGTGTGGTTATTTATGGGTTAAAGCGCTCAATATCAGAGATAGAGTGTATGTAAATATAAAAGTGAAGATTGAAATCAACACTACGAGGCGACAGGCTGTTTCATGCTAGGCACAATCGTCAGGCCGCCGATTGCGTCAGGCAGCCTGACGATTGTGTCTAGCATGAAACAGCTTGTCGCCTCTGAGTGTTGACTTCAGGCTTAACTATATATATATATATATATATATATATATGTGTGTGTGTGTGTGTGTCTTTGTGTGTGTATGTCTGTGTGTGTTTTAGGTTATAAATGTCGCGAAAGTGTTCTTCTGATAACCACGAGTGTAATATGATGAAAATATAGTTTTAAGGTGTGGTATATATCTCGGTTAAATTGCTCAGTATCAGGGACAGAGCTTATGTAATTATAAAAGTGCACATTGCGGTCAACATCCAGTAGCGACATTCTGTTTCATCTGTAAACTAAATTTTCAGCTCCTGAAGAGGTCGCTGAAGCGTTATTGGCTTGGCTAACTTCCAAAGTTTAATTAGGTATCAAATTTTTAATAAATTCCTTTCTGGTTAAATTTTTCAGTGCCTTTACTTCGTCTTGTTGAACCTGCTTTTCTTCGATTGATTCTCACTTTCTTCGTAAATTCGAAGGATGCAATTACAATGCAACGAACATTTCTCAAGTTAAAAAAAAAAAAAACCCTTCTTAGTGTTCTTTCTGTAGTTTGGAAATGACGAGGTGGTGACATCCCCAGGTTTCATTGTTTGAAACTTTTTTTTTTAAATTGATTAATTTCAACAATTCTTTAGGATGTCTGATCGGTCGAGCGTTTAATTATACTTCCGAAATTCCGAAGATATAGTTTTGGACAAAACTCTGACCTTCGTCCCCCGTATGTTCTCAGCTCGTCTTTCCTAAACGAAGTTTTTTTTCCAATATGTGTTAAAAATAAAAATAAAATTAATTGAAAATATGAATGGTTAAAAAATCAATGCATGAAATTTTAATTCTTGTCAAAATAAATATGTTTTGACCCTGGAAGACATATGAACATAATCAATGTATTTCTACATATTCTGAAATCAGTTTTGTTAGATTTTATTGTACAAGTCAATATTTTCACAGTACAGTTGTGAAAATAACAATGGCTTTCATATGTTTTGGTTCAAGACAACTTATACATCCACTTTGATAAATTTAGGACATTGACTCCAAAACTCATGTCAATTTTTATTTCTTTTTGCTGTATACAACTTGAGAATATTTATTTCCCAGTTCAAATTTATTATGAATTCCGCACGAAAAAACAAAAGAAAAGGTGTATTTGTATTCTTCTAAGTTAGGAATGGAAACATTATAAAGTCTTTGGATATAATTAATTTACATCAACCATTTGTAATAGAAATTTGGTTCTATCAGGACATTAAAGTTATGGAATAACGGTATCAAGAAAGATGGGACAAAAAAATGATGGCTGACAACTTTTGAAACTTAGAACGGAACAAATCTACTGTGCATTCATGAATATCAAGAAAACAAAAGTTCTTGCCATGCTTACCAATTGCTATCAATATTCGAATTTTAATCAATTGTTGTGTTGTATTTCTTTCGTATTTCAGAAAACTTCTTTCACGCTAAGTTTGTTTCTAAGCTTCAAGTGAGCAGTTACTTATTTTTTTTCTTCACATCGACGGTTGCGTCATCCAATCATATTCATTTTCTTACGTAGAATATGACATTCTGGAATATAATAACTAAAGCTAATGGTGGAAAATGGATCTCATTTTTGGATTCGGAACCACCAAATTCTTCAATATTAACAAAAACATACCATGCACCACTTAAAAAAAAAATTGTCGGCCTGCACAGTACGGCATTTTTTAACAAAACAATTTTACCAAATTAATTTCGGTTTATATTCAGTATCTGTCTATATTTCTAAGATGAGGTATTATGTACACTATTTACATTATTCGGACTATTGTCCTCATATTTGTCGCCATATTTATCACAACGTTTCGGTCGTTGTACGCTCCGGCCTTCTTCAGGTGGTTGGAATGTCGAACTGAATCCTTTATTTCACTCGCTGGGGTAGACTGTTCTAGTTCCACGTTCCATGTTTAATGGAAGTCAGTTATCAGTTATCTCCGGTTAATTCCACTCTCCAAGTTCTCCACTGCCTTAACCGGGTATTGAACTCACACTCTTTGGGTCCTGTCACTGGATTTAACCAACGCCTTTATCCACTGTGTCATGTGCCATTGAGGACATCTGTGTATGAATTTTTGGGTATTTCAACCTAATGTCATCAGCCACAATTTTTTACCAGTGCTCATATTGCAATTTTTGCTGTTATCATTGAATGTTTTTACGAGGGCTCATATTGCAATTTTTGTTGTTATTATTATCGCTTTTCTCTGGCATTCCTCATTACTGGTTCCCATATTGTATTCATTTCTATGATTGGTCGGCTCAGGAGATTTTTTTGGCCTAGTATATGTGCTGATTCCTTAAGTTTACAAATTTTCCAATGGTGTTCTTTGTCTTTGTCTTTGTCTGATCCCACAGAGGGCGATGATCTTCATTTTCTCTCCATATGTGGTCAGCCACGTCTGATTTTTCCACTTCTCCTCGTGTTTGATATTACAACCACCTGAAGAAGGCCGCAGCGTACAACGGCCAAAACGTTGTAATAAATATGGCGACAAAGATGAGGACAATAGTCCGAATAATGTAAATAGTGTACGGTTTATATTCATTTCATAAAAACAATGGCCTTTGTAAATATCATCTCTGTGATTGCTCCCTGCTGTCTAAACCCCGCTATGCTAGATGGAGCCTTTCATCCTTAAAAAGTAGTCCAGCTGAGAAAAGCTTACTCTGACAAATACCCGCTCGCTGAGCTACTAAGAAAGAGCACCAACTTTAAAGATTGAGCTCGGTACTCACGAGCTGGTCCCCACTTTAACTAAAAACAGCAAATGTGGGAAAAGGAGTTTTCTGTGTATTTATAGGTCGTTCTAAACTGCTTTTTGAAAGCCATCCACAAAGAAATAAATAGCATATTTTTAAAAAGAGGAAATGGATAACTTTTTTTAAACAAACCGCTTTTGAATAGAGGAATAGGAATAATTATTGCCAGTTTTTTAGCCTCTTTCAAGGAAAGCGAACATGTTATTGATTTTCATTACTCGTTTAAAAAACTGACACGTTATGAACTCTGGACATAATAACATAAAAATACCCATTTGATATCCTCAAAGGAATCAAATCTGTTTTTAATCCTTTTCTTCAAAAGATTGTTAAGAAAGTGAATCTTAGTACAATAAATCAATTGCATTATATAATTGACATTAATTCCAATTACCTTGCGTAATTGTCTGTCTACTCAAAATCATTATCGTCATCGCCATCGTTGAATTGTAATTAATCATTGAATGTTACAAGGACTCGTAACGCCATATTGAAAGTATTAAAAGAAGTCATATTGGGAATGCATAATAGATCCAGACGCGAACATTGACGAAAGGAAAATACAAGATACTTAACTCGCTTTTTTTTTTTTAAGCGTATCACCCCAAGCAAGGCCGGTGGCCACTATCACGCATGGGGTTACAGAAGGTTTGGAGGAAGAGCAGATAGGAGTGGTAAAGGAAGGGATGTGGAGAAAGAGAAGGACGGAGGGTCGATCAAGGCAGGGGGGTTACGGAAGATATAGAGCGAGAGCAGATAGGAATGAAAGATGTCAGGAAGTGGAGAAAGGAAGTGGATAGATCAAGGCAATTGGAGATGACGATTGACGCTACACTTAAACCGTTGGAGATTGTATTTGTCAGGGAAACAGTAATAGGGAAGGGAGTTCCATAGGCAAGATGTGCGAGACATGAAGCTATTGGAGTAGAAAAGACGTCTACATCTAACAGTTTCAACGGTGAAGGGGTGGGAACGGGATGCCAGCCTCGTAGGACGCTTAGCACATTTACATAATTTAACATTGATATATTTAAGGAGAAAGAGTATTTAATATCAGCAATAGACTGTTTGTAGATATAAACAGTGTTGATATAGAAACCAACATTGTATGACGACTGGTAGCTGCACGCCATAAGCCATAATCAGACCATTTTTGTTTGGGGTGAATGTTAGTTTAACTCAAAAACTTGAAAACAAAAACATAGTTATTTTTGGTGCGGTTTCATAATCGTAGAGAAAATCAAACGCCAACCCACCTCCATGCACCAACCATACTAATACCGTAATCAAACGAAAACATTTTTCGAAGTTGGTGCATACAGTTGGATTATTTAGCGTATATCTTTTTACAAATTTGATTATTACTCAAATTGCTTTCTGCGTTGCCCGCAGTGTCAAATAAAGAATTACGCCACAAAATGTATTCTTTTTTTTACTTGTATTAAAGGAAAGGATTACTTAATTTCATTTGTAAGATATTATTTTATTTCCTGTGGGTTTCATTAACACCTTATCACATACGAGGCAATTTCAGTTTAACTTTGTGCATATCTTCATGTTTTTGATTTTGTTTAATATCCGAGACTTTGTGATGCTTAGTGTCTGCACACCATCAACGGCAATTGGGTCTTTATTACATGATAATCCAACAGGAATATCACGGGATATATTTAGTTTCATTATAATTTTTAGTTTTAGGAAGACAGAAGCGGATTGAACCCACCTGTTTCTACTGATGAGCATGATGTATCGGTTGCCACTGATTTCTGTCAGGGTTTTCTCAGATTCTTCTGCCAGAGTTTTCTCAGAGATTTCTATCAGGATTTTCTCAGAGATCCATTGTTCATTACCACCCATTATATCTCATCTCAGCGAGTTAAGCCATGGGTGTGAAAAACTTGAACTAGAGAATTTAATTAGAAGATGCACTGACTTATGTGAAAAAGAAGGGAACTCAGCATCAATTGAGGAAATAAACATCATCTCATAGGAAAGTCAGATTATTTCTTTTGGCCAACTCAATTTGGTTTACGATTTAAATTGAGTCAGCTCAACTTAAAAGGTAATTATAAATTGTAATTTGATATATTCAGTGTGCGAGGAGAGGCTGGAAGATTTGTTTTCCACGTGGGAAGGAAACATACGAAATTCTTACAAGAAAGTAAATGCTATTATTAAAACTGATGTACTGAACAGACAGGTATTTTCTAAAGACAAAACCGGTGAAATCCCGACAATAAGATCACATATTTTCAAACAAATTAGTAGAAAAAAATATTTTGTGTATATGAAATACAGTATTCTATCTTAATGAAAAAAGAAAATATAATCAAATTCCTATTTGATTTCGATATAGTGGATGTCGTTTAAATATACTTATCTTGCCAATGTATTAATAACGGACACAGCATCCATTTTGAAATGAACTCAACCAAATTCCTCATTCCAACGGCCAGTCGGAGAATACATTGTATCTTTTACATATTCTGTTCAATGTATTACGTCAGTGTTAGATGGAGTCCAATGAAAGCAAGGAATTTGATCCTGTTGTGTAAATTTATGTATACATGTAAGTGTTTTTAGATTTAGATTTAGGTAAGTTAGCTAATTTATTCAGTAATTCGGGTTGTCGACCATCCATCTTCAGCAAGAACAAGTAGAATCGACAGTGGCAGATTGGAATCACCGTCAGATATGTGTCAGATTTCACTTAAATCATACTCTGACATTTCACTCTTTCTCTCTCTCTGCCTATCTATCTATCTATCTATCTATCTATCTATCTATCTATCTATCTATCTATCTATCTATCTATCTATTTCAAAGAATGATTTCGAATAGCATAAGAATTCGACAACCAAAAAAAGAAAAAGAAAAAGAAAAGAATGTTTGGAGATGAAGAAGGTTATTACATCGAAGATGATGATGATGATGATGATGATGATATACAGTTGGTGTACTATCAAACCATTATTGTAACTGGTGTCTTTTGTAACAGCATTTCGTCACACCATCTGGAATGAAATAGATCAAGAAATAGAATAAGGAACTGGTTCTGTAGAAACATTATGGTACTGTTTAGATTTGATGATGTTATTGTTTACTTTCAAATTGTTTTCAAAAGGTAAAGTTAGTATTAGTCCTTATTTATTAGTATTAGTCCTTATATATTAGTATTAGTTCTTATATCTTAATCCATGTATGGCTGCTGAAATGGATAGTGGCTCGGATAAAGTAATCGGAGAGTCAGGGGTTCTAATTCCAATCGGGTCGGTTGGATTCAGTTACGCACATATACCCTTGGGAATGATATACGTCATTCTTGTGTATATAGGGTTAAATATTAGGACTTGTACCCTGAAAAATCCTTGTTATTCTTAAGAAGTATTGGTAATGCAATATTTACCCGCAAAATGACTCATTCTTACAATCCAAACTATTAGGTCATCCCATAAGTTCTGTCCGAATTTTAACTTTTTGTTAAAATGAACGAAATTTAAAGAGTATTTTATAATGTCTAATGGAGCTGAACATTATTTTTATGTTTAGATGCATTTAAACTGATCAAATTTTATTTCAGAGAACAATAAAATTAAATTTTGTTTGATTAAAACCCTGCTAACATGGAAGTACCCAAGAATCATTTGAGGCACATAATGCTTTATGAGTTCAAGAAAGGAAAATCAGCAGCCGAAGCGGCTAGAAACATTCACTCAGTTTATGGAGAGGAATGTGTGAATGAAAGAACTTGCAGAAGATGGTTTGCAAAATTCAGAGGTGGAGATTTCACCCTTGAAGATGAAGATCGAACCGGACGTCCAGTTGGGTTTGATGAAAAGCTTCTTGAAGCAGCCCTTGAAGAAAATCCTGTTTTATCAGTTGAGGAATTGGCAGTGGTTCTCAGTTCAAACCATACAGCTGTTCATCGTCATCTTCAACAACTTGGAAAAGTTCCTAAACTTGGAAAATGTGTGCCTCATGAATTGTCTGAAAACAACCTCAAATCCCGAGTTGACATTTGCTCTTCTCTCCATTCTCGCCAACTTGTTTCACCTTTTTTGGATAGACTTGTAACTGGCAACGAAAAATGGATCTTTTATCGAAATGTTAAGCGTCGTAGACAGTGGCTTGGTAAAGGGGAAAGACGCCAGCCACAGCCGAGAAGGGAACTTCATGGGCAAAAGGTTCTTCTTTCAATCTGGTGGGATTGCCAAGGAATAATCTACTTTGAATTCTTACCACCTAATGCAACAATTAATGCTCAAATATACTGTCAGCAATTAGAGCGTTTGAACCAAGCTTTGAGGAAAAAAGACCTGCTCTAGTGAATCGAAAACAGGTGATGTTTCGTCAGGACAATGCGCGACCACACACAGCAAGAATCACGTCACAAAAGATCGAAGAACTTGGTTGGGAGAAAATTCCTCATCCACCTTATTCTCCCGACCTTGCTCCTTCAGACTACCATTTATTTCGTAGCTTACAGAATCATTTGGAAGAAACAGCTTTTGTAACACAGGAAGAGGTTAAAACTGACATTTGTGAGTTCTTCGAATCAAAGCCAAAAGAATTTTACAGTAATGGAATTAGTAAGCTTGTTAATAGATGGAAGGAAGTCATAGATAATCAGGGAAAATACATTGTTGATTGAATCTGTAATTAAATGTAACATTTGGTCACTTGTTTCTTTATTCAAAATTCGGACAGAACTTATGGGATGACCTGATATATTTTGGCTTTAAATAACCATAAAGTGTTGACAAGCCGTAAGAAAAACAAATCAATCAATTATACTCTAACCCTGACCCTTCAAGCCTCCATTTTAAAAGTTTAACCCAGGCTCATTTACCTCTGATGTCGTCATATTTAGAAAATAATATTCTTAGTCGCTTGCATTTAGAATCCAATTTTTGATCCAACGATATTTGGACGCGCAGTAAAATATTTTACCAATAGGATTTTACAAGATTTTTCTTCAGTTTTTGCATTTACCCTTCAAATTATAATGCACACAAATCTCGAATAAAATTAACTTGTCAATCGATATTTCACTCTCAGTTTTTAAAAACTACAATAAATTAATGAATAAAAGCTACTAATAGCTGATCGAATATCGAACGTTATATTTTAAATTGATTTTCTTAATATTCGATAACACCTTTTAAGAATCTTATTAAATACATTTCTTTTCATTATTGATTCATTTGATAATGATAAAATCATTATATTACTACTGACATAATTTTTGCTTTTTATTATTCTTAGGAAGCTTTATTTAAAGTCATAGCAGATTTTATCTATTAGTTTTTAATTATTGGAGTGATTTCATTTAGAAAACATCATTCTGTATGAGGATGACCATTTTTTGATTTTACATTTGATTGCATAAATGTTGTTATTGACTTTGACTGATAAATGAAATTCAATTCTAATTAAAGTCGTGGTTCGTCAAAATAATCCGATCTCTTAAATCGATTTGGATTTTCTCATCTTCCCATTTATGCATATTCTAAAAACGTTGATAATAATAATAATAAAAATAAATTTTGAAACTGGAAATCATCTTTGGTGTTAAAAAAAAAAAAAAAAAATAATAATAATAATAATAATAATAATAATAATAATAATAATAATAATAATAATATTGCTGTACAGGACCAATGATTCCTAACTAGAAATTACTAAGCACACATGCTAAAAAATGTGTTAGCCCAAAATGCAGATTCTGTGATAAATATCCAGAAACAATTGACCATCTTGTATCAGGTTGCACGGTATTGACACCCACTGAATATAAAACTCGGTATGACAGAGTGGGCCAATATCTGCATTGGAAAATATACAACCTTTACGGAAAAGAAGCTGAAAGAAATTGGTATGAACACCACCCAGACCCGGTTACGGAGACAGGACCTGTAACAATTTTGTACGACCTTACAATACCCACTGACAAATCAATTAAAGCTAATCGCCCAGACATTGTGATCAGAGACTGCAAAGACAAAATGTGCCTCGGTAATGACATGGCCGTCTCTGCAGACTGCATTGATTCTTTGAAGATATTAAAAAAAACTATAAAAATACAAGGACCTTGAAATTAAAATCTTCAAAATGTGGCACATGAGGGCATCAACAACTCCAGTTGTAGTTGGAGCCCCCCGGATTGATTGGAAAAATTCCAATAGACTCCTTGAATAGATTCCTGGTAGGCTTAAAGAAATACAAAAAATTACCCACAAGTACAGCCTGCACCTTACGAATGGCTTTATCTATGTAAAACATCTGTGATTTTCTTTCCCTCAAAAAAAAAATGCTCAATTGAAAATATCATGATGCCATTTTTGACCTTAGTTCTCTGATTGGGACCTGGAAAGAAATGGGTATACAACAGAAACCAAAGGAAATAAAATAATAATAATAATAATACTCGAAACTGAAATTTCTCCAAGTATAAAATAAAAAAGGTAACTTATAGGAAAAGAGAGATGAAGAAAAGAAAGAAAAAAAAAGAAATGCAGATTCAATCACCTTTTTTCGCGTAATAAATATGTGCATAGAATTTTCCAAAAGTCACGAATATTTTAAAATTTATTTTGACAGCTTTATTAACTGAATTATTATTGTTGTTATTATTATTATTTATTTCTTTTGATTTCTGGTGTATTTCTTTCCGGGTCCCAACCAGAAACCTAAGGTCAGAAATGGCATCATGACATTTTCCGCTGAAGATGTTTTGAGGATAAAACAAAAAATAAAAATGAAAAACTAAGATCACACATTTTTTACATAGATAAAAGCCCTTCGTAAGGTGTGGGCTGTACTTGTTAGTGCAACTTTTTGTATTTCTTTCTAGCAGGAATCCCTTCAGTGAGTCTATCGGAACCTTTTCCCATCAACCCGAGTGCTCCAACTACAACTGGAGTTGTTGATGTCCTCGTCAGCCACATTTTGGAGATTTCGATTTCAAGGTCCTTGTATTTTTATAGTTTTTTTTTTATTAATATCTTCAAAGATACATTGCAGTCTGCAGGGAGTGTCATGTCAAGAAGGAGGCACATTTTGTCTTTGCCGTCTCTAATCAAGATGTCTGCACGAGATTAGCTTTTATTGTTCTGTGTGTATTGTAAAGTCCCATAAAATTGTTACAAGTCCTATCACCATAACCGGATTTGGGTGATGCTTATACCAAAATTCTTTCAGTTTCCTTTCCGTAAAGGTTGTATATTTTCCAATGCAGATATTGGTCCACTCTGTCATGCCGGGTTTTATATTCAGTGGGTGCCAATACCGTGCAACCTGATACAAGATGGTCAATTGTTTCTGGATATTTATCACAGAATCTGCATTTTGGGCTAACATTATTTTTGAGTATGCGTGCTCGGTAATTTCTAGTTAGCAAGCATTGGTCATGTGCAGCAAGAATGAAACCCTCGGTTTCAGCTTTTAACCCTGCATTACGTAGCCGCAGACGAGTACAATTTTGTCTATATCAGCTTGTTTCGTACGGACAGAATATTAACCGTGAAGAGGTTTATCTTGACATCGTGTCTATATCTGGTCCATTGCATTTGCCTTTGATGTCTTTTTTAAGGTTTTTGCAGACACCGTAGGTGTATTGTTTTATTTGAATTTCTTCACCCACTTGAAACTCCATTTTGAACTTGGCTTCCTTTATTACTGAAAAAGTTTCTTACTTCTTTCATGTTCTTTGACACTGATCATCATCCAATCACCTGTAGTTTCCGGGTATATTTGAAGGTCGATGGTTGTAGTTTTGTAAGAGAGTTCTAGTTGAACTAATCCTCTGCCTCCTTCAGTTCTGGGCACATACAGACGATCAACATCAGCCTTGGGATGATGCATGCGATGACTGGTGAGAAGCTTTCTCGTTTTGGCGTCCATTTGTTTAATGTCAGCTATCGTCCAGTTGTTGATGTTGAAACTGTATTGCACCGAAGTGTTTATGGTTGTTATTTTGTTCTTTGAATTCAACTCGGTATCAATACCAGACGCACATTTCTGTAGCATTCTTTTCCTACTTTCTCCTTCTTTTGTCTATCCTGCATTATATTTCTTTCGTTAATTCCTAGGTACCTATAAGTTTCTTCTTGTTCCAGTTCCCTAAAATTTGTAACAAAATCTAGATCTATTGAGTGTGTTTCTGTAATTCTCTCTTTCTTGAATGTTACTTTTGCACATTTATCTAATCCGAAATTCATACCGATGTCGTCACTGAAACATTTTGAAGTACTGAGGAGACATTTTAACTCGTCCTTGTCTTCTTTTGCAAAAAGTTTGAGTCCATCCATGTTGAATAATCTATTGTTTACTTTGTATCCATAACTATTAGTCTTTATTTCCTGCGCAAGGTTTTGATTAAAGAAGGACAAAACCGAAATGGTCACAGGGAACCTCCTTGAAAGATTTTTAGTTGGATATTCAGGCTGTTGGAGGTGGCAGTATCTTTGGTGTCATTTAGGTATGATGTTGCTTTCCATATTCCCATGCTATGTTTAAGGAAATTTACTATCACCGAGGAGACTTATTATTATTATTATTATTATCTTTGATTTCTGGCGTGTACACATTTCTTTCCGGGTACCCCCCCCCCGAGACCTAAGGTTAGAAATGGCATCATGGCACTTTCCACTGACAAAAAATAAATAAATAAATAAAATATATATTTTACATAGATAAAGCTCTCTGTAGAGTGTGGGCTGTACTTGCGAGAGCAATTTTTTGTATTTCTTTGAGGCATGGGCTTCCAGGAATCCCTTCAATTAGTCTACTGGAATCTTTTCCAACCAATCCTAGGGCTCCAACTACAACAGGGATTGTTGATGTTCTCATGTGCCACATTTTTGAGATTTCGATTTCAAGGTCCTTGTATTTTGACAGCTTTTTGAATAACTTCAAAGATACATTGCAGTCTGCAGGGACTGCCATATCAATAAGGAGACACTTGTTTTGTTTGTGGTCTATAATAACAATATCTGGGCGGTTGGCTTTGATTGTTCTGTCAGTGTGTATTGTGTAGTCCTATAGGATTGTAACAGGTCCTATCTATCTATCTATCTATCTATCTATCTATCTATCTATCTATCTATCTATCTATCTATCTCTTTTAGTCTGTTCTATCTATCTATCTATCTATTATTATTATTATTTCCTTGGATTTCTGTTGCGTGCTCATTTCCTTCCGGGTCGCAGCCAGAGGCGTACGGTCAGAAATGGGATCATGACATACTCACCGAACCTGTTTGAAGCTAAGCACATTTTAAATTGATAAAGCCTTTCGTAAAGTGTGAGATGTGAAAAGAGAAAATTATTTTTGTATTTCTTTAAGGCATGTCCTACCAGGAAATCCATTCACTGGAACCATTTCCAATCAAACCGAATTCTCCAACCTCTACTGGAATTATCGATGTCTTCACGTGCGACATTTTTTCAATTTCCTCGTCAAGATTCATGTATTTTTGATAGTTTGTAAATATCTTCAGAAATACATTACTGTTTGCAGAAACTGCCCTGTCAATAAGAAAGTTTAGCAGAAAAACACAATTTACACATAGTTAGAGATAACAAATTAAAGTCAAATTTAAACAATTATTAGAAGAAATATCTCTATCTACACACCCATTTTCGTCTAGCTAAGTCACTGACACGCCGTAATCAAAACAGATTTCAAAACAAACACAAATATACCTGAGTGCTGGTCATTATCGACGCGACTCTCGCTTTCCACAGATGTCTACAACTGCGTCAGTGCGTTTCCATTATATAGGCTATAAGAAAAACCGGACAGGAGACAAAACAGAGAAAAAAAGAGAGAGAGAGGGAGCGAAAGAGAAGGGGAGATAGATACATAGATAGATAGATAGATAGATAGAGAGAGAGAGAGAGAGAGAGAGAGAGACTTCACACACACGTGGTAACCATAGAAGCTATCCGGAGCACGGCTGAGTGCCCATCCGACAATTATACTGTGAAAATGACCGGATTCTACTATAAACGCGACAAGCCCAAACCGATAGCCAACAAGCAGTCACCGGGTTAAGGAGACTCCTCTTTCCAGCTCTCATTTCACACCTCGTACACCGTACACTCGAACACTATACGACTTACCAGAGACATTTTCATATCTTGTAAATGAAATTAAAACTTTGGCCATTTCTCCAAACAAGTGTCCAATTTGTTTCTTTACTCCAACCAACTTTAAGCCGATGATCAAAAGCAGATTCTGTTTTTGTGGGCTTTGATCACTCGTATGTATTAGCTTTGATTGTTCTTTCTGTGTGTATTATAACGTCCCATAAAATTGTTACAGGTCTTATGTCTCTCATCAGGTCAGGCTGGTGTTCATACCAATTTTTTGCAGAAATTATTCTTATTATTTCCTTTGATTACTGCTTACAACCAGAGACCTAAGGTCAGAAAAGGCTGCATGTCATTTTCCAGTGTACAAAATTATTATTATTATTAATATTATTATTATTTTTATTATTGTTATTGTTAATATTTATTATAACAGCCTAGGTCGATACACATTTCAGCCGCCAGATTGTCATAAAGATATAACCTCGAATGATACTTGAACTCCCGCAGAATAATGTTGTGATATTTGTATTATTTTTCTCAATAAATATTTTGAAATTTGGACAAAAGCTGTGCAGGACCATGATCACCTATGTTCTGAGAGAGGTCATAACTCGTATACATACACATATACTCACGCACACATACACACATAGGTATATATATATGTACATTTTATATGTGCATTTTATACGTGTGACGTCTTATGTACAACCTTTTATTACTATATGTAAGGGATAATTACAAATACCGTTTATAGAAAGAGAAAGAGAGAGAGAGAGAGAGAGAGGGGGAGGGGGAGGGGGGAGAGAGGGGGGGAGAAGCAGCGAAAGAGAACATTTAAAAACAGAACAAAATAATTTTTCAAGATATTGAATTTGCCACATTCGACAAAGTTCATGGTTCATAGATTACTGTTAATATGTATGTATGTGTGCATGTGTGAGTATATGCGTGTGGGGGGGGGGGGGAGAAAGAGAAGGAAAGAAGGAGATTCTCTTCAATCATATTGGAAGTTGGCAATTTAAATCAGATGGAAAGTTCATAATGACTTTCCAAAAAGAATTAGGCTTGCATTTTCTCCTTCTCAAGCTTTTTAAACAGGAGCTGACGTTTATCTCTTGTTTTCTATTTAAGACTGGGATTCAGGTTCCTTATCCTAAAGTCTTCTCATTCTCTTCCACTCCCGGTAACCCCTTGCGACTTAGTGGCTTTATCGCCTTGCTTAGGATGAAATGTTTAAGAAATAAAGTAATAGATTTGCAGTAAAATAGAACAAAAAATTTGATTATGTTTCTTGTTTTCTCTTCGAATTTTTTTCTTAAATTTCAAATCAAATAAGAATTCAGCAAAATATTTGTTCGGAAGAGGAACCAAATGGATAAAGAAAAATAAGAAAATAGTAATGAATTAATACTAAGGAGCAAGTAGTAATTAATACTAATAAGAAAATAGTAAAACTGTGTCGCATTTTAGTAGTATTTGCAGCAATAGAAAGATTAAACAATTACGTCGGCTTACAATTTTATTTTTCAATTTTGTTTCTTTAGGATTTAATGAAAACTTCGAAAGTTCAAAGCAAGCACCTCCTTTATATTCTAAAATGTTCCTTTTTTACAGGAAATATTTTCGAAAAAGAAACTAAAAGTTTAAAGATTAGTTAAGCTACTAAGTAGCGACTAAGTCACTGTACTGACTTAATCAAGATAATAAATAGGAAACACAGAGACAAAAAGGTTTAGTGTTAATATTTTGCGCATGTATGCATCTATGCATGTGTGTATGTGCGCGTGTGTGTGGACGCGTGTGTGTGTGTGGGCGTGTGTGCGTGTGTGTATGCGCGTGTGTGTGTGCGCGAGTGTGTAAAAAACAAATTAGAATAAAGACAAAAAAGGATAGTAAAAATTTTTTAATCCTTACTTGATGAAGTAAAGTCACTCAGGGGACGAAACTCGACTTTCAAGAAAAGTTCCCCTTTTGTCATTATGTGTGTGTGTGTGTGTGTGTGTGTGTGTGTGTGTGTGTGTGTGTGTGTGTTGACCTTAGTTCTCAATCATATATATATATATATATATATGTGTGTGTGAGTGTGTGGGTGGGTGTGTGTGTGTGTGTGTTATGTATGTATATATGTATGTGTGTGTGTGCGTGTTGTGTATGTATATGTGTGTGTGTGTACATATGTGTGTGTATAATTTTAATTACACACACACACGCACACACACACACACACACTCACGCACACACACACATACACACACACACATATATAAAACAACATTTTTTGAAGATATAATATCAAGAAAATTCCTGTTGGACATATGGTGAGATTCAGTAAAATTATTAAATGAAAAGAGGAATATTCAGGAAGAAAGAATGTGCTGCATCAGTCTTTCAAGTACGGTGCAGTAATGGATAGAGGCTCAGAGTCAGGAATCGAGAGCCGAGTTCGAATTCCAGTCGAATCCATTACATTCACTTACGTGCTAATACTCTTGGGAAAGCACTTAATCCTCTTCTTCTACCCCCCATCTATGGGTAAATAGCAGGACAGACAGGGTTCTATAGCTTTGGATTACAACTGGTCTACCACAGTAAGAAATGGCAACGTACTGCGGGAAAAAATCTGCCTCGTCAGTCATGTATCGAAAGACACATGATCGCCTAAGCGTGTATCACGCATGGCACATAACTTATTGACTGTTGTAGTTTTCAAACTTTGAAATTCACCGTTCGAAAACTATCGTGTAGCTAGGCTCGAACACCAACAGTAAAGAATGGTTTTGATAGCTTTGAACATGTGGTATCACGAACATGTGGTATTATGAACATGTGGTATTATGTCAAGTGTGCTTTTTGTCTTGCTTGAAAAATATTTTTTATAGTTTTTTTAAATTTCTTTTAAAAATATATTTTAAAATGAAAAAAAAAAAACCAACAAAAAAACAACACTGAAAATTTCTAAAAGACTCCCCTACCCGTATATCAAAAACGGAAAATGTATTAACAATGTGCACAGACGTTACACTCACATCCTCGGCCAGGCGGAGCGCACAGACATTCTGATCCAAGACGGAGGTGCCTATCCATATGTAATTATTTTTGACGGGTATCATGCTATTTACTCAACGAAAAGTTTCAGTTTTATTAATTGTACCAGGCCCTGCTTTGCCTGCTATACTAAAGTTATGCCTTCTATTTTTGGTTTTAAGTTTTACATTTCTCTTTTCTTTTGTCCGACTCTTCTGTGTGAACTACAGATATCAGAACAACAAAAAAGAAAAAAAACATCATAGTTTCTTTAGAATCATTTACGTTCCTTCAAGAAGAAAATAATTAAAAAAAGAAAGAAAAAATAATTGATGTAAAAATAAAAACTTCACGTAGAAAATTAAAAAGAAACAGATCATTAATGAATGAATCAATTTCAAAATTAGAAATGACAAAATTAGAAAATTCTTCAGTTGTAAACCGTTCAGGTCTGATATTGTAATTAATGTAATAAAAATAGTAGTTATAATAATTGATGTGATATTATAAGTAGCTTAGTATTTGTAGTAGTATTACTAGTTGTAATCTTAACGGTTAAGCGTGTAAAAGCAGATGTTGGATATATTGATATACTGTAGTTTCCCAACTGTAGAACGAGATGGAAGCGCTAAGAGAGAAGAAGCAGCAGCAGCAGTAATGACGAGGAAGGAGGAGAACGAAAGAAAGAAAGGAAAAAAAGAAAGAAAGAACGGCTAAAAAGAGTGTGCGCTCCCAAAATTTAATTCCTCCCACCCTATCTTTCTCCCTGATGCCGCCTTCTGTTTGGATGTCCCAAAAATCCCAAAGTGGAAATAGCTCATAAACACACACACATACGCAGAGACCAAACGGTGTACACTTTCTTTTGCCTCTTCCACGCCTGTGTGCGTGTGTACGCGAGGATTTGAAGCAGGCTGACAGACTTACACGCACGTGCTTGCGCGCAAACACACACACATACACACACCGAAACGTATAGAAAAATAGCAACACCCGCACAGTAACTCTTGCTATTCACAGTAATAATAATTGCGTACACATGCAGACAGCATAGCCATTTATACACACATTCATTTTCCTGGTGACCTCCCCTCTACCGTTTTATTTTGACTTTCCAATTTCCTTTTCCACTTTTTTCTATCCAACCTCTTTTTATTTAAGTTATTTTACAGAATATCGTCTTTTCCTTTGAAAACTTCATTTTATTTTCTCTTCCTTCTAATCTTTGTCTTTTTCTTACACTCTTTCTCTCTACCCTTCTCTCTCTCTCTCTCTCTCTCTCTCTCTCTCTATATATATATATATATATATATATATATATGTATGTATGTATGTGTGTCTATTCTTTCAATATTTATTCTCTTTCGATGCTTTTTCCATCAAATTTCACTCTTCTTTCGGCTTTCCGACTTGTTCATCACGTTTCCCTCTCTCTCAAGTGGGATAGTGTAATGTTAGCTGCCACTCTTAAAGGGACCTTTCACACTGACGCAAAAGAAAGGAAAAAATATCACTGAATCATAGAGCTTTGAAATCTTTGCTTTGGGGTCTGTGTCGTTGGCGCTGAGTCGACCGATGACAGCATGTGTCTGTGGTGGTGGCATGTGGCCCTGGCGACCGTCATCGCGTTGTGTTGGCCCCAGGGGGCCCAGGCCGGACCCTACGCTGTTAGGGTCTTCCACTACATCATGGAGACGAAGGAGTACAACAAACTTATTCGGCCTTCTGGCTTAAGCAATCGACTTGTGGTGCGACTCGGGCTGAGGATATCACAACTTATAAGGGTGGTAAGTAATAATACGACATAATCTCTTATAATCCCTTAATCCCTTAATCCCTTAGAGAATTAAAGAAAAATAAGAGCGGGGACATGGCTCGAGAAATGCAAAATTGGCTTAAAAAAACTTTTTTAAAAGATGTACACAACATTTATAAACATTGTCTCCTGCGCGCGTGCATATGTGTGTGTGTGTGTGCTAAAGAGACAGTAGGGGGAATACTAGTAGTTTCAGAGAATATTTTAATAGTACTTTAAATAATACTAGTTTTATAGAATATAATTATACACACACACACACACATATATATATATTGAACTATGTATATTTTGGCAGCATGTCATTATTGAGGCATGTTTTGTCAAAGACTACGGAACTTTTCCGTTTAATAATCTTTTTTTCTGTTTTTCTTGCTTTGGCGGCAACCAAAAGCACTCGGCATAACACCAAGGGCGAGGGTCTTTTTTCAACAACTTAGACCCAAATATATATAAAAAAAAACTTGCGAGAAAGCAAGAAAACACCGGAAAAAAACATTATTAAACGGAAAAGTTTATTTATGTTAGTGACTTTCTTTAACAACACATATAGTATATATATACATGTCCTCTAATACGTTTAACATACGTATTAAAGTACATATTCTCATTGTAATACATAGAACCACTTACAGATATATACAACTGCACGTGTGTGTGTTTGCATATATACAGGTTTCAAATATTCTTCAAGTTAGTGTATGCGTATGTGGTTGTATCCGTATGTCTAAATATGGCTGCGTATGTGTATTTTCCTATGCTTGCGTGTTGATTACGTTTTTCCACGTCTTTCTATCAGTGAATATTCAATACTTGCAAGTGTGTGTTAGTGTTAATGCATGTTTATATATTTATAAAGATACAATATCCTGCATCTAAATCTCTCCTTCTCTTTCTCATTCTCTCAACTCGCTTCAGGTTTATTTTCTCGTATTGGACGCATGCTTCAGACAAAACATAAAATCGTTTGGGGTTTCATAAGGAACTGAATGCACGTGAGTGTGTGAGGGTTTGACATGGAGTCAATATATTGAAACAGATGAAAACAGTAGAGTTATGTCAGTGTGGGTCATTATATGATGATATATAACACAAAGTTAAAATATGTTCATAGGCAATTCTATATGTATCGTTCGCAAGTTATCTATCTATATATCTATCTATCTATCTATCTATCTATCTATCTATCTATCTATCTATCTATCTATCTCACTCTGTTCATATCTATCTATCTATCTGTCTATATATCTATCTATCTCACTCTGTTCATATCTATCTATCTATCTATCTATCTATCTATCTATCTATCTATCTATCTCTGTTCATATCTATCTATCTATCTATCTATCTCACTCTGTTCATATCTATCTATCTATCTATCTATCTATCTATCTATCTATCTCACTCTGTTCATATCTATCTATCTATCTATCTATCTATCTATCTATCTATCTATCTATCTATCTATCTATGTCCGTTTTAAGCTGCTCAATCAATCTATCTATCTATCTATCTATCTATCTATCTATCTATGTCTGTTAGGGTTAGGGTTAGTGTTAAGCTGCTAATATCAATCTATCTATGTCGGTTTTAATCTGTTCATATCTATCTATCTATCTATCTATCTATCTATCTATCTATCTATCTATCTATCTATCTATCTATCTATGTAACTTTTTTCTTATCTATCTATGATGTGCATGTTTAATGGCTGAGATAGTTGAGCATCCCCCTTCGGTGACAATCGTCGGTATTCAGGTCATGGCAAAGAGCCAGGATTCCAAACGCCGATTTTCATGGCAAGCAAGTCGTTCAACTTTATTCGTACAGCCCCCACTGTAGTTAACGCATTTTTATATTTTAAAATGTTGCACTATGCAAATAAAATATAACTGTCCATATCTAAGTCCTGAATTTAATTTATACTTTGTTTTACTTTGGTATAGAACTTCTCACGCACACATTCCACCCACTCACCCATACATGCGGGCACATACACGCGTCCATATACAAGGTGTGCCAAAAAATAAGCCGTCCGTCCCATTCTCCAAAAATCAGTATCTCAATGTCCAAACATCAGAATACTGATTTTGGAATGTTAGGTCGATAACTTTTCAGCACCCCTTCGTATCTATTGGCAAAAATCGATTTCATGTAAAAGGTGAAGCTCCTAATTTTAGCCTAGAAAAACCTTTAATTTATCATTTTGAACTGAATATTCAAGAAAAGATCATATTTGAGGTCAATGAATCTTGCTTTGAGCGAAGGGATTTTATTTAAGAATGAAGAATAACACCTGAATTAAGCAATGTATATATTAATAAGAAACTCAACAAATTGTTTTTTTTTTAACTCATACAGTAATGGTTTTATTTATGCACGTATAAATTTCAATCCACACAAAGTTTTACCGACCCTTAAATAAATAAAAAAATAAACTTTAAAATATAGAATAAATAAAGGCAAGAAAAGCGCACTTGTTGGTAAGTAAATAAATAAAATACACGTAGAAAGTGAATGACAACATTTTTGTACCTGTATTTCCCAGAAGAAATATTTGTTCCCGGATTTCTAAGAACACTTATGGTAAAAATACATAAAGACTTTATAAACTAAAATTTGTCTGAAACGAAGTCTAAAATTTAAGGCCCTCTCGTGAGGATCGCATTCACTACAGTAGTAATTGTCTTTTAGACCATCACATCGGGTAAACATTGCCCCACGACAAGTAGCTGCGCTGTATACGGTCACATTTTTGTTTGCGCTTGTGTGTAAATTAGCGGGAAAGTAGTAGTAATTTTCGTTTGAATGCAAGCCGAGAATTAAAATCATTTTTTTTGTAAATTTAGATATAAACAATGTTCTAGAAATAAATGGGACACACTTTTTCTGCATACTTTCTCTAGTAATGCCCGTGTGTCCTGACGAATAACAGTATGTGTGTGTGTGGGGGGGGCTCTGTTATTTATGTCTGATAATAAAGAAAGTGAATCTATTTAAAAAAAAATCCCTTACGTCAGGAATTTGATTTAAAAATATGGCATTCTCATTCGTACATGTTCATTCGTTAATTTGTAATTAGGAAGGAAAACAAATCTATATTTTGTTGAGTCGTGAAATTTCGACGGGAATATACAAAATATATGTGACAAAAACATTTTTTTGTTTGTTTTAAATCTCTGTCAGTATTGGCTCGCGTGCCCTCCTGCCTTTTTACAAAAATGGTTAAAATAAAGATGCATTTGTGTAGCTTGTTTTACGCCACAGCACCCCAAAGTAAATGCAATATGTTCCCATCATTGCGTTCCCATCATTGCGTTCCCATCATTACATTTGTTGTTAAGAAAATTAATACGAAATAAAATTGAGTTCTATTTTAAACAATGAATTTCAGTGAAAAGTTTAAAGACAAAACTTTTATAAAATATATCTAAAAGTATATTAACCAAATACTTTTATTTCGGCAAACATTTTTTTGCACCTGGTTTCTATAGAAATACAGGATTTTGCTTGACAATAAAAAAGAAAAGCTAACTTTTGTCAGATTTAAACAAACAATTGCTTAAGAATTCAAATCGCTGTACAATGAAAATATTGAAAAATGAAAAGAATAAATTTTATTTTACTCCTAAACTTGGGAAAATTTTTTTTCTGAAAAGCGAATCAACTGACATGAAACAAGGTGAAAGCGACGAAATACATTTGGACCGGTTGACCCATGGCGATTAAAATAATCCCAGGTTGAGGAGGAATGCAAGATTTTAATAGCCTGCAAAATGAATGTGAATGTAGGGCTGCGATTTGAATGACATTAATGGGTTAAAATGAAAATTTAAGAAAGTAACAAGTCTTTGGTAGTGTATTTCACTGAATAGCATTCATCGGAAAAAGTAAGGTGTCCGGGAAAATAAATAGCATTAGAAATAAAGATGGAACCATTCGAAATATGGTTATGGAAAGGAAATGATATCCAATGTTGTAATAATGGAGTTAATTAGATTCCATACCGACAACAGAAAAGAAAACTGTATGAATATTTAGACATGTGTCTCAATAGTTTCTGTTTAATTGGGGTAACCAAGTACAAGTGGGTATAAAAAAATAGGTCCGTAGCCGGATACTCAGTTAGTAAATGGATTTTAATCTGAAATATTCAATGATTATTCTACGATCGATGTGAATGAAAAATATCCTTTGTCTTACATTAATTGAAAAGGAAGGAGAGTATGTTGAAAAGTAAATATTTGCTGTGTAAAGAATTTTGTAATAATTAGATTATGAAGCTACCTTATTTACCTATGTACATAGATCTCTGTGTACGTAGATAGATACATCTGAACAGGCTGGTATATATATATATATATATATATATATATATATATATATATATATATCTGTGTGTGTTGGCAAATAAAGCAAATATAGTATTTTTATATGAATTTAAAATTTATTGTAAAAGTATTTAAAACAGAAAATGCTTATGTATGTAAGTAAATGAATGTAGAAGTTATATATATATATATATATAAGTATGTATATATGTATATGAATATTTATGTATATATTTGTATTTATATATGTACATATATATATTTCTATATATATAT
>OZ038475.1:3410986-3420986 GCA_964036315.1 Acanthosepion esculentum | reverse complement strand
GAAACCTCATCCCGCATTGTTCATCGCAGTGTTTACCAGTGATTGCAGCCTCATCAATGGATGAAATCAGTCTGGAATCGAAATGACACATGTACTCTGCACTCTTTCAAATAATGAGAATGAACATTGTCAGTGGTCGATGGTCCATCTCAACCAAAATAATTAGAGAAAAAACAAAGACTAACACACACACACACACACACACACACACACACACACACACACACACACACACACACACACACACACACACACACACATATATATATGTGTGTGTATGTATGTGCGTCACAAAAGAATTTTTCAAAGTGTTAACAATGAGACAATAAGGATTTGGAGAAACAAAATTTCTCAACGTCAGAGAAAATACAGAAAATAATAATAAACTAACAGATCATTCTTACCGGAAAAGATATCCGCTGAGCTGGAAGAAAACGTTAAAATTTAAACGAATATTGAATTACAATTAGCGGATATTAGAACTACGAATACAAGAAATGTAAAAATATATATTTTTAAAAAATACTGTATAGTAATAAAACTAATATTAATAAATCTTATATATGAAATTAAAGAAGAAAAATGAAAATAAACAAATCGGTTAAGAAATTAGAAAAAACTATAAAATAAGTAAGAAAAGAAGTTGAAGAAATGAAATGAACATCATTAAGGAAGTGGCAAAAAGAAAAAATGGAAGAAATTTAAAAATTGAATAAAATACGACAGGATATAAACATGATAAAGATTATTAGGAAAGCACATAAAAAAAGCGAAAGAAATTAGCAAAAAATATGGTAAATTTTCATTTTAACAGCCGAGCGCGAAATTCACTGCTGAATGGGCCTATTTACTTCCTTTCCTTGCAGAAATTAGTACGCGCTAAAAATTAATGCACAAACTTGTTAAAGTAGATGGGTTGATTCTATTTTTTCATTAGTTTTTTCATTTGTCCCCTTCTTCTACACAGAAAGAAACCCCCTCCCCTAACCGTAACACCTAACCCTAAAGAAGAAGGGAACAAATTAAAAAATAAAAAACATTAAATTAAATAATTGCTTCAATTGCCCTAATCTTTTTGGGGTTAGAGAGAACGATTAATTTTTCTTTTCGTTCTTCATAAAAAAATTACTTTGTTATTCTTTATTTGTCGATGTTTACATATATTTGAATGAAAGTTAACTTTCTTCTTAAATTAAGTACAAAAAAAAATTCGCTTAACGGAAGCGCGTACTAATTTATGCAAGGAAAGGAAGTAAATAGGCCCATTCAGCAGTGAATTTAGCGCTCGGGTGTTAAAATGAAAATCTACCAAAAATATTGATTTGAATTTAACCAAAAGGCAAATGAATGAATATATTCTGTTCTAGCATTCATCATCAGACCAAATACAAAAAACATAGGAAAAGAAAAGCTAAGCAAATACATAAGTTACCATTCTGGAAAAGAGAAATTAAACTATTAAAAATAATAGAGAAAAGTAGAACAGTTCTAAAAATGAAACGTAAATATATTATATAAGATGACATACGAATTGCAAAAGTAATCCTGAACTAACTTATCCGGTTAAAGGCATAAACAGGAGATAGAAAAAATATGAAAAAAGAATATATATATATATATATATATATATATATATATATATATATATATATATATTTACATTA
Source organism: Acanthosepion esculentum (assembly GCA_964036315.1). NCBI lineage: Eukaryota > Metazoa > Mollusca > Cephalopoda > Sepiida > Sepiidae > Acanthosepion > Acanthosepion esculentum. Next base: position 3,419,322 of record OZ038475.1, on the reverse strand, counting down.
TTCGGACTATTGTCCTCATCTTTGTCACCATATTTATGTATAAGGCAGTGGAGAATTTTCAGAGGGAAAAATTAACAGGAGATAACTGATAACTGACATCCATTAGACATGGCACATGTAACTAGAACAGTCTACCCAAGTGAGCGAAATAAAGGGTTCATTTCGACATTCCAACCACCTGAAGAAGGCCGGAGCGTACAACGGCCGAAACGTTATATATATATATATATATATATATATATATATATATATATATATATATATATATATATATATCAAGCAATATTAAGAGGAATAAATTCTACAATGAAACTGAGAAATCAACAATGACTTTAGAAAAAGTATCATAAAGCCTTTTGGAAATATTAAGAACAGAATGGATTCCAAACCCCAAACGGAAATAGAAAGAAATAAACAAGTATGGAACAACAGAGGCGTTAAAAAAGTTCAAGTTCTTAAAAACTAAAAAACAAAATGAAAATCAGCAAGAATAGATAAGGTATGAAATATTCTGTTTCCGTTTTGCCGTCTTTGCACAAAACAGGAACAGATGTATTTTTTTTATTGTTGTTAATAACCCAGAAGTAAAGGCCAGAATGGCTCATCTAAGGAATTACTTAACCGCTCCTCAAACTGATGACATTGCTAAACCGCGCCAAATTACTGACCAATCATTTATTTATTAATGCCCATCGCAGAAAAAACTAATATCGATTTTAAGTGAAAGAAGATTTCTTGAACGAAATAACGAATTATCTCTGAAGAGCCAAAAGGATGCAGAGACCAAAAATGATGCTAGAAATTTGCCGCTCAAAATGAAACAAGAACCTAAGAATTCAGGAATCGAGAATTAAATAGCTTTTGATAATGTCTCGCAAAATTGGATCATAAATCATCAGAATTAATGAACATTTCATTACATTCATTAATTTTCTAAGAGCTTTCAAATCAAATTCTCAAGCATCTTTATGTAAATATTAGAAAACTTACAGATCAGCAATGGAATATTTCAAGGAGACTCTCATCGTTGTATCGTATAAATTTCTCTCGTAAAGTGCATAACACAGGTTATGGATATATTCGCATGTTATATAAGTTTATTAATGACCTATTCGAAATGGATCATTTGAAACAGCAAAAGATGAAAATGAGCTGTAATGTATTTTAGAAGCAGCAAAGAAATTCAGTGATGGTAACCTCATGAAATTAGACAAAAGCATTAAGGCAACTTTTAAAAAGGAGATCTTGTTACAGGCTACGATTAAAAAATGAGAATGAAACTAGAATCCGTGATCAAAAAGGAGCTTACAAACATTGCAGACTCAAATATCGAATAAAGGATTTCACATTTAGCCAAGAAAGTAGAAACCGAGAAAAGGGATTTTTAGACGCGATTAAAAAAACAATAAACAAAACTACGATACGTGAAATAAGTTTGTAGCTATTAAAACCGTAGCAATATTTATTGTTCCATATTCTTTGAATTTATAAATTTGTAAATCTTGAAGAGGTGTGCAGAATAGATAAGAAAGCTTCTAATCATATATAAAAGAATCCTCCCAATATGCGTGTAGCCTAGGAGTAGGATCTCTGACTGATGCTAAATCGGTCGAGTTTCGATCTCGGCTTGAAGCAATCGCATGTCTAGCCACAGTGGATGACTATATATATGTGTGTGTATATGTGTGTGTGGTCTTCGCTTAACGAGGACAGCCGGAGGTAGTGGATTGATTCAACTATAGTACTTGTATATTAGACTCCAATCATATACTTTGAAAGATATCCTGTACTAATAATTGATAGGATATTAAAAATAGGCTTATCAACATGAACCAAGTAAAAATCTGCATTAAATAATTAAAGAAAGCCAACAAGTGAAACAAACGCTCAGAAATGAAATAGGACGCGCATTACGAACGCAAAAAACAAAACAGATAACAAAAGTAAAAAAAAATTAAGGTCCTAAACAACTTGAAAATCAAATGGGTAGAAAAACGCTTTGAAGCCGAAAATATTATTTATTTTAAAACTGAATGTGTTTTTAAGGTCTTAAGAAAGAGGCACATATATAGGCGGAAAAAGATAAGAACAGTAAATATAAAGAGAGAGAGAGAGAGAGAGAGAGAGAGAGAGAGAGAGAGAGAGAGAGAGAGAGAGAGAGAGGGGGGGAGAGAGAGAGAGAAATGGGGGAGAGAGTGAGAAAGGAATGGGAGATAGAGAGATTAAAAAGAAAAGAAAGCAATTTTGAAATGTTTCAGGTTGAAACCACAAAACCGGTTTCACTTCCGGGTGACTGTAAACAGCCCATTGTTCATTATTATTAGTGTTATATTCTTCTTCTTCTTCTTCTTCTTCTTCTTCTTCTTCTTCTTCTTCTTCTTCTTCTTCTTCTTCTTCTTCTTCTTCTTCTTATTATTATTATTATTATTATTATTATTATTAGTAGTAGTAGTAGTATTTTTCAACTAGTTTTTCTTTATTTTTGTTTTATGCTATTGTTTTGATTGAATGCAATGCAACATCTTCATCAGATTTCATGCCGTTTATTGATACGACCGAAGAGCAAATCGGCTAATCACGTGACGAGAAATAGCACTTAATACTACAACAAAAATAGCAAAAAATGAAAAATAATGAAAGCAAGTGAAAAATAATTAATAAAACTCGTCTTTGTATTGTTTTCTTAAAATTAACAATTTCTGAATGAAACATTTTAATGAAAATTCTCATAAGACATTTATTCCAATCCCATAATAGTCGTTAGAGTTGCATACACATTTCATACAATAATTGTATCATTATTATTAAAGTTTTTACAGCATTTATATATAATAAATAGTACAATTGCGCTCTTCGTGTGTTTATGAGAGAGAGAGAGAGAGAGAGAGAGAGAGAGAGAGAGATAGAGATAGAGATACAGAGAGAGGATGACAAAAAGAGAGATATACAGAAAGATTGTGTGTGTGTGTGTGTGTGTGTGAGAGAGAGAGAGAAAGGGAGAGAAAAGAAAAAAGAGGGAAATAGAAATTAAAATTAATGGTGATAGCGACAACCCACCCACCAAAAAAAAAAAACAGAACAAATAATAAGAAAAGAGAAAAACGTCAAATTCAGAGAAAGAGAATGGAGAGAGAAGTTTCTTTCGTTTGAATTCGGGCATTGACGTACAGCAACGAGCCAAAGGGTCAGAAGGGGGCACACGCTGTTACATCACGACAGACGACTCAGTCAAATAAATCATTTGAAAAAAAAAAAAAGTTCGTTGTTTAGAAGGGTTGGGAAAGAACTGAACAAAGAGAGAGAGAGGGATGAAAAAAAAGGCGCAGGAAAAAGAGAGAAAGAAAGAGAGACGAATGAGAAATCTAATACTTAAAAAGATATTTTCTCATTTTGTAATTTGACAAAAATAGATTTACAAATACCAAGAATAGGAATTACAGTTTATTCTTGTCAAATACCAGAAATAAAAAAATGATTATCACTGTTATTTTTAATGGTTGATAACAAAAGGGAACAAGGTTTCCAAATAGACATGAAGATCGGATAAAAGAGGCTTTTAGGAATTTCAGGGCAAAATTCAATAAAAAAATATTCGTAAAGCACTGATTGATTTATCTTGTCACATGCTTGTGAACATTAAACGTCGACGCGAATTAGTCTAAGGGCATGACTATACTATAAAATTTACATATATATATATATATATATATATATATATATATATATATATATATATATATATATATATAAGTATAGGATTGGTGTATACGGAATAAATTCCAATAACCAAAAAATACTATTCTTAAAAGAGTGCTCAATACAGAGTGGAGCAAATATAATTTATTCGAAAATTAACATATTTATTTTATAATTTTCGAATAAATTATGTATATATATATATATATATATATATATATATATATATATATATATATATATATATATATATATATATATATATGTCTGTGTGTGTGTGAGTTTATGTGTGCATGTTTTGGTGCATATGTGCGTGTATGTAGTGTGTGTGGGTTGGTGGGGAGATCCATGTAAATACCCAACAATACAAACAAATACTTCTTTTTGAAGCGAGAATACACAGAAGGAAACATTTCTTAAAAAAAAAAAAATCTGATATTTTGCCTTTGACTTTTAAACTAAATAATTGGTTTACTCAGTCTCTCAATGTCAAAAAAATGGCTCGGGGGACTTTTACACACATAAAGTAATTGCATATATATATATATATATATATCATGAATACAGAATCCTTCAAATCCATTCAGGTGATATTTTAATGGATTTTTTAGGATTCTGTATTCATTATTATATTTGCTCTGTTCTTACATTTGCTCTCTTTGGATTTATATCCTCCTTGGAATTATCTCTACTAATTATCAAGTGATATCACCCGCACACACACACACACACACAGACACACACACACACATACACATACACTTCTGGTGATGATGATAACTTGATAAGAAACTAGAAGTGTCGAAACAAAATTCCAACTTTTGTAGTGATCTTATAACTTGCATATGTCATAAATTTGAATAAAAATAATTAGCTCTACTCAGTATTGAGCACTCTTTTAACAAATAGTTAAATCTTTTAACTATTAATCTTTTAACTCTTCAAAATAGCGTTTTTGTTATTGGAATTTTATTCCATGTGTACCAAACCGGTATTTGTATATATATATATATATATATATATATATATATATATATATATATATATATATATATATATATATATATATAAGTCGAGAACAAAACCCAACAAACGTGGCTTGAGGATTGCGTCTAGCCTGTCGCCTCTGAGTGTTGACTTCAATGATGTTCACCTTTATATTTACATACGCTCTATCTCTGATATTGAGCACTTTATCCATAAATATAGCACACCTTAAAACTATATTTCTTATATATATATATATATATATATATATATATATATATATATATATATACACTTTTCGACTATTAAAAATGATGTTGGTTGTCTGGTGACAACAACATTTATAAAGATGTAATTATGTATTATTTGCAATAATTATTTTTAAATAAATGTAAAATGCCGTGTTCTATATTCAGGGTATTCCGAAAATCTGTACTCACTTTTTGATTTCGTTGAATAAACATGGAATTAATTTCATTTAACATTTAATTGAAACCGTTAATCTTTTGAAGTCGATAGTTTTAATCATTAATCTTGCTTTTAAGTCAAAAGACTCTACATTCTTTGTAATTTAAAAAGTTAGTACATTTTTGGGGTACACTCTGTATAGAACACTTTCGTATTTCTGAATTTTTTTTAACAAATAAAAATTAATTTATTTAATAAAGTCTTTTTCCTTGATTATTTTTGTTCAAACTAATCAACGCTTTCTTTTTAATTTTGGTTTATTTTTCTTTTTGGTCATTTTTCAGATATTTTTTCCCCGACAAAAACAAACAATAAACCATCAAGATCTCTCTATTTAATTTTCTTTTATGTTATTTATTTTGGGAAAATATGATAAAGAATTAGACAGATATTGTCAGTTCTTTTTAATCAAACTTGTTTGTTTGTTTGTGTGGGTATATATATATATATATATATATATATATATATATGTGTGTGTGTGTGTGTTTCTGTAGAATTATTGGATTTTATTTATGAAACCGACATATTTCTTTTACTTCAATGTTATTTTTAGTGAATACGAAGGTTTCTCCTCCAAGTGTGTGTGTGGGGGGTGCATATTCTTCAATAAAATTTCTCCAATGTTCAACCCGGTTGGCAAAATAAAAATTCTGTTTAAATAAACGGAGCGTCTACTCAAATACAGTTATCCACTAAAAACTAACGTTTGAAGTAATATATATATATATATATATATATATATATATATATATATATATATATATATATATATATATATATATATATATATAGTTATATATTTAGGCAGCAATCCTTCGTTTATGCATGTTTAATTAAAAACGACAGACAAAGTACTACGGTTAAGCTTTTTATTTAATTTTTCTTGTGTTCGAACAAGAACTTTCTTTTCTGGACAAAGAGTGTGTAAAAACTGTCCAAATGTTTTATATTTCCGTGCGCTTTCGGCTATACCTTTAGCCATTATCAAGGATGATTCGATTTTTCAGCTTAATTGAGTGTGTGCATTATGTGTATGTTTCAGATGTTTTTAATTTCCGAATATGGTTAGCACATTGTTCGTAGTTAATATTCTTAAGAGTTGGCTTTTTCTTTTTTATTAATAAACCTTCCATTATTTTTAATCTTTTCTTACAGGTAGATATATATATATATATATATATATATATATATATATATATATATATATATATATATATATATATATATATATTAGTTTTATAACTAATTAGAATATTACAAATTGGGTTGTAATTATGAAATATTACCAAATTTACTTATATTTTAATAATATTGCACATATATATATTTAATCGATTTCCTATCTATCTATCTATCTCCCCCTTCTCTCTCTCTCTCTCTCTCTCTCTCTCTATATATATATATATATATATATATATATATAGAGAGAGAGAGAGAGAGAGAGGGAGGGAGGGGAGGCAGAAAAAGTCATATTGTGTGTTATGTTAGAAAATAAATATTTTGGAAGAGTCATCGACCTACACACGCATAAACACGCCCCCCACAACACACATATAAATATAATCTTTTAAACTGCAATTATTTTGGCCTCATATAAAGAATTCAAATTATTTATTATTTTCAAAACTTTTCTTGTTTTACAACGAGACAGTCACAAGTGTAATGTATATTTAAGGGAAATCTATGACAAAAAGATTTTTCGTTTGATATGTTTCATTCATTAAGACTGAATTGGACTAAAGTGAGGTTTATGTTGATGTGATTCCACAAGCGCATGAAGGGGATGGGGCACTGCAAATTTGAAAATTCCATTTTTTTTAATATGTATTTTGGGTACATATAATCTACTAGATTTTATTTAGTTTCTTTTTTTTAAGGTTTTCTAATCTTTATTGTTAAATATCGCACTTTGGGATAAGAGAAAATCTACCAAGAAAAGTGAAATGTTGTACGAAACTGGACGTAAATTTACTGTGGATGATCGTTTTCCCATATATATATATATATATATATATATATATATATATATATATATATATATATATATATATGATATTAAAAAACTACTGGCCAGTAGTTTAACATCGCCTAAGGAGACATATTCATGATGTTGAAACATAATTGAAATTTTATAGCAATTTTGAACATGTTAAATTTAATATCTTAAAATAAATAATATTTAGCTCTACTTTGTATTGAGACCTCATTTAAATTAAATGTTACGTACAGTGGAATTATACTCTATTTGTTCTCATTTTACTTGGATACACACACACACACACACACATATATATATATATATATATATATATATATATATATATATATATATATATATATATATATATATAAGCATATGTCTCCTCCCAAATAAGTGTTGGTTAATTGTTAATTGCGACTATGGGGGACTTGGTGAAGACTGATGTCACAAAAGTAGTCAAGACTGACCTGATGAATTTTCGTGTTTGCAGGAAATTTAGTTTATTAATTAAAAAGTGCATGCAAAACAATTATGAAAAAGCCGCTATTAATCGATAAAATCAATAATCGTATGAAAAAGCATCTTAAAAATCATGAGACAATTATACTCCATTATATATGTACACGCTGCTATATATATATATATATATATATATATATATATATATATATTCGCTCTATTCCCGATATTGCAAACAAATCACCTATAAATGTCGTACATTTTAAACAATATAAGTATATGCACATTAATGTATGACATTACCAATTTATATATTGACTAAGCGTAGTGCAAATGAGGCACAAGGCCGCAAGTATAGAGCGCCCATTGAGGAATCAAATTATTATTCCGTCATAACTGTTCTAGCGAGACATGCTTGTTAACCATTACAACATATCGAAGTGTCAATCACCAATTTATATATATTGCTGTATTTTCTCATTTTGAATTGAAGTATTTTTGGGACTTTGCAATTCCACTCAGAAGGAAAAAAAATGCCTGACTTCCGGTGGATCCGTAAGTCGGTAACGAAAAATATATTTATTTGCTTAATTTTTATTTTAAATTTTTAGTGAATAATGTTCGAATTACGTGAATAATACTAATCACTGAATTAAGTGCAGTGACAAGAAAAGGAATTGTGTTGAAAAATAAATGTTTGTTGTTTAGAATACAGGTGCATTTATTTAATCATTAGGCTGTGGAT
>OZ038475.1:3325986-3405986 GCA_964036315.1 Acanthosepion esculentum | reverse complement strand
TTTCCAATATGGCCGTAGACTGACGGCCGAATTGATTGTGATGAACAACTGAAATTAAGATGAAAGAAATATTAGTCAAAAATTGATAATAATTGGATTAATTAATTATAAACAAAATCAAGATAATATTGCTGATGCAATAGGACGTCGAATTAAACATACATTAGATATTTTATACATAAAATTATAAATAAATATTTATCTCGCTTTCTATTTATATATATATATATATATATTGATGTATATATATATATATATATTGATGTATATATATATATATTGATGTATATATATATATATATATAGAGAGAGAGAGAGAGAGAGTGTAATTAGACAGCAACTCTTCATTTATACATGTATCATTACAGATGACAGACAAAGTACTGCGATTAAGCTTTTTATTTAATTTTTTTGTGTTCGAACAAGTGTTTTCTTTTCTAGACACAGAAATGAAACTATATATATATATATATATATATATATATATATATATATATATATATATATATATATATATATAAATTTAACTTAGCGAGATAATTGTGTTTTCGCACAAGTAGTCTTTATTCGAGCAGAGATAAAAAGAAAAAAATTGTTATCTTTGACATAGTCAGACAATCGTCATTTGGAATATTGGCGCAACACAATCATCTTTCTATTTCTCAACTTTTAACATAAAAGTTTACATTTGTTCGACTAAAGAAATATTTTTATAGCGCCTTTCCCCTTAGTTTGGCATGAGATTCAAAGTGGAGAATCCCGAGAAGATCAAACTCTCTCTCTCTCTCTCTCTCTCTCTCTCTCTCTCTCTCTCTCTATATATATATATATATATATATATATATATATGATGTAAAATTAAAATTGTGTAAAATGAATGCTTTCAACTGAGATAGAAAGCATTAATATTACACAACCAAATATATAGTTTCCAACATAATCTACATTAATAACATTGCTTGAAAATAATACAGTGATAATTTCAGAATAAAAATAATTTGAAAATGATATGTCAGCCTATGGGCTTATTGTTCACCCCTCAGATTATATATATATATATATATATATATATATATATATATATATATATATATATATATGCAAGTTTAGTTAAAATCTCATTCACTTGTAAAAAGACTCTAAAAATAATGGACGCATTATTAATAAATAATAAAAAACAAACAATAATATCAAGCATGAACACGGCCACAATGTGCTGATCGTGTTTGGAAAATAAAACATTACTATCAGTCTAGATGCATGCGTAAAACAATTCATATATTCAGTTAAAAGTAAAATAAAGTTCATCCTTGATAATGGCTAAAAGTATAGCCGAATGTGATTAGATATATAACCCATTTGGACAATTATTATATGAATTATCTCCTGAAAAGGAAAAAAAAAATAAGAACACATGAAAAATTATATAAAAATATTGAACCACACCATCTTGACAGTTGTTTTTAACTAAACTTGCATAAAAGAAAGACTGCTGTCCAAATGCACAATATATATATATATATATATATATATATATATATATATATATATATATATATAGAAAGAGAAATATATAAATAATATATACAGAGAGAGGAGATAATATTCTATAATTTCATTTTTAGAAATCTCTCTCTCTCTCTCTCTCTCTCTCTCTCTCTATACATACATACATACATACATATATATGTATATATATATATATATATATATATATATATATATATATATATATATATACAATAATTCTATAATTTATTTTTATGAAATCATCCTCTCTTTATATATATATATATATATATATATATGTGTGTGTGTGTGTGTGTGTGTATATATATATATATATATGTAAATATATAAAGAGAGGATGATTTCATAAAAATAAATTATGGAATTATTGTATATATATATATATATATATATTTGTATGTATGTATGTATGTATTCAATAATTATTATAGAGCTTTAATTTTCACTGTGACATGAATTTCTTTGTAGCTCTTTCGGTTTGAAGTCGGTTTAACCAAATTTAAAATAAATGTTTATTAAGGTTTTTGTCTTTTATATATTATATTATACAGGGGGCGGAGCAAAAATACCCCCCGCCACATAATAGTAAGGGGGCATTGACTAGCTGAAGACACCATTGTTACTAATGTCTCACCATTATGTCGAAGTTATTTCTACCGCCCCCCTCTATTGACTAACATTATTACATTCGTTTTTATTAAAAAGGTTATGCTTCTGTATTTCATTAAAGAAATCACGTCAATTCATTTTCATATTTAAATTAATTTATCTACCTTTTTAACACACACACACACACACACACACACATATATATATATATATATAAATGTACTCAATATCAGCGATAGAGCGTATGTAAGTATAAAAGCAGACCCTGAACTCAACACCAAGCAGTGAAAGTTTGTTTCATGCTTGAACGCGATCTTCAGGCTATTTCATACATGTAATTTGATATTGATATAGATATATACTGATATACATATATATTGATATACATATATATTTATATAGATACCGACATTATTCACTGTATATAGATACATACAAACATACGTAAGTCAAATATATTTAATAGTTCGAAAGAGAAATACTCTGTTTGGAACTTTGTATCCGGTTTTCTGAAGAATTTAATATTCCTTCTTTATTTTAGACTATAAAATAAACATATTTACACATACAATAGATAAGTATATATATTTAAAAATGCGCCTACACGTTGATAGATTAAAAAAACCATTATAATTCCATAAACACAAGAATTTATTTTCCGTTTCTTTACGTCACCCTTTCTTTTCCCCTCACATCCTTTTTCGGTCATTTTCTCTGTCACTCTAAATCTCCTTGTTTTGGCAATTACCCGCCTTCATTTATTGCTTCTTCTTCTTCTTCTTCTTCTTATGCATCTGTATTTTTCCCTCTTCAAATTCATGTAATCTAAGCCGCGTTATACAATACTGGCAAACTCACACTGATAGAGAACGTTTTCTACGCAATTTTGTAGATGAATAGATGCAGAGCAAGAAGTAAAAAGAAGAAAGTTGGTTGAAAACAACTGTGTCTTGTTAATTACTGATGTGTTGGGAGTCTGAGTAAAATTCACATCACAGTTAATGAAACAATGTTACTTATAAAAAGAACGTAGGAAAATAATAAGCTGTTTCTTTTTAGAAATAAGTGTCCTGTTCGCTAAGTAAATACTTTTTACCCTTCAGCTGAGGAGGGGATTTTGAATTATGTCTGTGGAATGACATCTGTAGCGCGAGAAGTTTTTTACGCAGTTAATTTTTTGTTCTACCCTATTAAAATAAACTAATTAAATTAACAATCCTAATCTTCCCATATCTATCTATCTATCTATCTATCTATCTATCTATCTATCTATCTATCTCAGTCTTATCATGTCATATCTATCTATCTATCTATCTATCTATCTATCTATCTATCCATCTATCTATCTATCTATCTATCTATCTATCTATCTCAGTCTTATCATATCTATCTATCCCAGTCTTATCATGTCTATCTATCTCAGTCTTAGCATGTCATATCTATCTATCTATCTATCTATCTATCTATCTATCTATCTCAGTCTTATCATATCTATCTATCCCAGTCTTATCATGTCTATCTATCTCAGTCTTAGCATGTCATATCTATCTATCTATCTATCTATCTATCTATCTATCTATCTATCTATCTATCTATCTATCTATCTATCTCAGTCTTATCATGTCATATCTATCTATCTATCTATCTATCTATCTATCTATCTATCTATCTATCTATCTATCTATCTATCTATCTCAGTCTTATCATGTCATATCTATCTATCTATCTATCTATCTATCTATCTATCTCAGTCTTATCATATCTATCTCAGTCTTATCATGTCATATCTATCTATCTATCTATCTATCTATCTATCTATCTATCTATCTATCTATCTATCTATCTATCTCAGTCTTATCATGTCATATCTATCTATCTATCTATCTATCTATCTATCTATCTATCTATCTATCTATCTATCTAAGTCTTATCATATCATATCTATCTATCTAAGTCTTATATCATATCTATCTATCTATCTATCTATCTATCTATCTATCTATCTATCTAGTCTTATCATATCATATCTATCTATCTATTTATCTATCTCAGTCTTATCATATCATATCTATCTATCTATCTATCTATCTATCTATCTATCTATCTATCTATCTATCTATCTATCTATCTATCGCAGTATCTATCTATCTATTTATCTATCTCAGTCTTATTATATCTATCTATCTATCTATCTATCTATCTATCTATCTATCTATCTATCTATCTATCTCAGTCTTATCATATCTATCTGTCTATCTTAGTCTTATCATATCTATCTATCTATCTATCTATCTATCTATCTATCTATCTATCTATCTATCTATCTATCTAAGGGCCCTACGTGGTGAATTGGTCAAATTGTTGATCATTATCAGTGAGTCACTGGGTCTCCCATATTTGTGACAAACGAGTTCGTTAATAGGAAACACTTCCTGATCGATTCATTCATGAAATATTTGTCCAAGTTCTATGTGTATTGGTGGTGCAATTCGTCGACACTTCTCACCTCGGATAAAATCCGTGGAAAAACAAAGAAGGTATTATAAAAGAAGTGGATTAGTGAAACAGTAAATTTGTCTCTAAAGGTTTGTTTAAAAATATGAACGGTGATTTCTTTTAAACACCAAATAAAGCATTAGAAAAATGTGTTGTCACGCAAACTGTTATATAACAACAGTTCTAAGTGGGAAGCTCATGAAGATTTATTTGAGCCAATCAGCTTTAGCGCTGAAAACATTTATTTTATTACAGTGGATGGTTACAAGCGAGAGGGGAGATGGGATGGGCTTATTTTATTACTACAGGAACTCTCGCGCCATTCGCTCTGATGAAATGATGAAAACGATGTTCATAAATAAAAAGTCTCGAAAAGATGATTCAAATAAAGGTCGTAAGATTTTCTGCTTTGTCAGCTTATCTACAATGCATGGAATCCTGTTTTTTTCACCTGGTTTAGACCCTGAACTCTGACATCAGCATGATTTTCTGGTTCGTGATAAAATATTTACTAATCGTATCTAAGTGTGGCACAAGGTTGAATGACTAGAGCAGAAAGACATGATTGAATTCACCTTAATAATTCACCTGTACTTCTAGCTCACTAACTATTGGTCTATGTTGAAACGGTTAGCACCATTTTCTTTTAGATATTTTTCGTTTCAAAGCTAATTTTCTATCTCTCTATATCTCGGAGATGAGGTACTAAGATTACTTGCATTAGTTACATTATTCGGACTGTTATCCTCATCTTTATAGCCATATTCACAACATTTCGGCCGTTGTACGCTCCGGCCTTCTTCAGGTGATTGGAATTTCGAACCGAACCCTTTATTTCGTTCACCGCGGTAGATTGTTCTAGTTACACATGCCACGCCTCTTCCAGATGTCTCAGTTATTTCCCTTTAACTCAACTCTCCAATTTTTTGGTTCACCACTGCTGTGGCCTGATATTGAACTCACAACTCTTTGGGTCTAGTCACTGGTTCTAACCAACGTCTTTATCCATTATTGTGGCTATAAAGATAAGGATAACAGTCCGAATAATGTAAATAATGCAAACTAATTTTCTGACAGCAAGAAATTATTTTTACTTTAAGAGATTGTCGCAAGAATGGAAGAATTATATTTTAAAATTCTAAACATTTTGTCGTCTATTTAGAGCAAATATTATGGAATTAAAAAAAAAAGACAATAAGTTGACATTTCTTTGCTCTTTCTTATTTTTGTTCCTTCATCCAATTACACTCAGACTGTTGGAGAAGGGCGGGGTATATTCTAGGCTTGAAAGTCGCTCTCTACCTGTCGTCTCCACACTTCACCTCCCAAAACAGTCATTCGTTTGGTTTTCTAACAAATTTTAAAGACAAGATGCTAAAGTTGGCTTTAAATTTTCTCACTTCATCAATATTTACTCAGTAGCCAAAATCAAAGCAAGTAGAATAAAATTTAAATATCCGTGAAATGTTTTAACAGAGGTCGGCAAGTGTGACACCGAAATCCGAAGGCGTATTGTGATGACAAAAGATGAATTCGAAAAGCGGAATAAAGTTTCAAGAAACAGAACAATTTCGTTAAAAACACAGAAAAGAGTCCTGAACTGTTACGTGATATCTGTCCTCGTATATGGCAGTAAAGAAAATGAAGAAAAGGCTTGAAGCAACAGAAATGTGGTTCTACAGAAGGATGATGAGATTACCATGGACTGAACACGTGCGCATGAAGAGGAAAGAGCGCTTAGAAAATTTGACACTCACAAAACAGATTGAAGGCAGGAGAGGCAGAGGAAATTAATACATAACCGACCTAGTAAATTGAAGGAGGAGCAAAAGGTTTATGGATGATAACAGACAATATTTACTAAGAGCTACAAAGGACAGGAAATATATACATTCACATTTCATTCACATTTCACACACACACACACACACACACACACACACACACACACACATATATATAAATATAAAATGGCCTGACGATTGCGTCTAGCATGAAACAGACTGTCGCCTCTAAGTGTTGACTTCTATATTCACTTTTATATTTACACACGCTCTATCGCTGATATTGAGCACTTTATCGCATAAATATAGCACATCTTAAGACTATATTTCTTCATATATATATATATATATATATATATATATATATATATATATATATATATATATATATATATACATATATATACTTATCTCGTTCAATTTGAAATTGTAAATCCAAAATAAAAATATGTAATTTCGATATAAAAACATTTATTAACGCTAAACTTTGTTTGGTAAAAAAAATGCAACAGAAACCCAATGAGGATGGAATTTGAAGCAAGAGCAAAACAAAGAATTATTTTTGTTGCATGTTGCACATGCCTAGGTTTTTATTTCGAATACATTGTTGCACATCCAGTTCCAAATTGTCGATAAATTTTCCAAAATTCCTGCGTTTGTTTTGTTTTTGTTCGACTATTTAACCATCTTCGCTCCTTAGCAGGAACTAAATATCGCCAGTCTCGTAGACAATAGTTTTGTTAGCTACATCTTGACATTTTGGAGAATTTTACATTCGAAATTTAAATATACTTACATAGTATCAAAAATTAATGTATAGAACGGTATCACAGAATTGGACAACACCCGAAACGAGTATACAAATATTTATACGTATTATAATTATTTTATATGTATTTTAAATATTGTATAGACATTTTAAGAAGCCGTATCTAGAGATGAAAGAAATTTTATTTAATACGGCTTGTTTCATATGTATAGCTTTGAGTATTCATTAAATTTTGACTCGTGTTTCTTTCATTCTATTTCTGCTTCATTCTATCGAATCTCTCAGGCACTGTCATTCTACAGTTATTTTCACGCAGGATGAGTTGAAATAAAGGATAAAAGTTTGGCGGGATTTAAACTAGCATACCCTTTCTTCGTGAGGCCAAAGAAATAAGATGAATGAAGTCAAAAATTAATAATAATAATAATAATAATAATAATACTGCAAGTAATTGGTATGAACGCCACCCAGACCCGGTTACGGAGATAGGACCTGTAACAATTTTAAGGGACTTCACAACACACAGAGACAAAACAATCAAAGCTAATCGCCAAGACATCGTTATTAGAAATTGCAAAGACAAAATGTGCCTCTTTATTGATATGGCAGTTCCTGCGGACTACAATGTATCTTTGAAGATCTTCAAAAAGCTATCGAAATACAAGGACCTTGAAATCGAAATCTCAAAAATGTGGCGCATGAGGACATTAACAATTCAAGTTGCAGTTGGAGCCCTCGGATTGATTGGAAAAGATTCCAATACACTCATTGAAGGGATTTCTGGTAGCCCATGCCTTAAAGGAATACAAAAAATGTACTCACAAGTACAACTCACACCTTACGAAGGGCTTTAATTATGTAAAATATGTGTGATTTTTTCCCCAGAACTGTTTAGGGTAAAATGTCATGATGCTATTTCTGGGTTTAGGTCTCTGGTCGGGACCCGGGAAGAAATGAGTATATGTCAGATACCAGAGGGAGGAGGAGGAGGGGGAGGAATAATAATAATAATAATGATGATGATGATGATGATGATGATGATGATGATGATGATGATGAGAAGAAGTATGTTGAAGTTGTAAAAATGTAGTCAGGATTTTATTCCAAGAAAGAATAATGATGATTTCATAATTTCATGCCAGGCAACTTGTTTCCTTTTTTGTTACTTTTTTCTTTTTATTACTTTTTTCTTTTTTCTTTTTGTTACTTTTTTCTTTTTGTTACGTTTTTTTCTTTTTTCATTTTGTTACTTTTTTCTTTTTGTTACTTTTTTGTTTCTTTTTGTTACTTTTTTGTTTCTTTTTGTTTTTTGTTTCGTTTTTGATAAAAACAAAGCAAAAAACCGTTGTGAATAAAATATTATAATTGTAGATGTTTATTCAGTTTAGGCTAGTCTGGCACAAGACTACAATAAAGGGATATCCTGAGAAACTACAAATGTTATATTTTCTTTTTTTTTTTAAATAAGAGTTAAAAATGATAAATTAACATATTTTAATGATGATTGTGAATTTTAGAAGAATGTAATTTGCTTATTGTTTGAAAGATTTTGACCAATCGATTTGTTGTCCCCATGATAGCCACACGAAACCCTTCAAGACGATATTAATCGAGCGTTGAGTGAATGTGTCGTAAATGCTTGGGTTCCAGTTTATTTTCTTTCTCTACCCTATGTTTTATTAATCCGAGAGTGTCGTCTGCAGCTGTGCCCTGAAATTTTCTCTGGTTAAGAATAAGTTCTTTTTTTTTTCTCTCTTGTTGCCTATGTGTCCTTGTCTACGACGGGATGTCTCCATGGGGCGGGGCTAGTGCCTGGGGGTGGGTGAACATAAAGAAAAAACAAAAACGTCTGCTCAGTTCTCACCTAACGATGCTACATTTTTAGATTTGGTTCCAAATTGCTTTCGGCTATTATCGCGGGACCGTGTAAAAGAAGAAATAGGTGACAAATACTACTACTGCTATTGCTACTACTACTACTACTACTACTACTACTACTACTACTACTACTACTAATATTATTAAAACTCCTACTAATAATACTGAGGAGAAGAAGAAGTGTAAGAATATCAAAGATTGGCATTCGTTAAGGGCCGATGTCAAAAAGGAAAAAAATGAATGTCTTCCCTCTTTAAAAGAACATCAAACATCAAATCGTTCAATTTTACACTCGATTTCTTTGTGAAGCAGAAGTCACCCTAGAAAAGGAGAGTTTAAAATTACACCTACCACATCTATCCATCACAGACATCGGCAAATATATACGTGCATACAGATATACATACAGATTTACGTGCACAACCTCTTAATGTGTAGATGAAAAAATATTCTAGGTCAGCCGGGAGAATATTCATCCATTTTTAATATTAACGAAAAAAAAATAGCCTACCTAGGGCAGTAGGTTCTTTTGTGCACTTGCGATCTCAGCTTCTCTTCAATTTTACGAAATTGTCGACAAATTTATCTTTCGGGATCACAATCAGCTTTTATGTTCTCTTTAATATCAACCACGATTTTTCAATGGCGATTTTAGTTGAGTGAAAAGAAACGAGTCTTTGAAAGTAAAATTTGGGCTGTAGAGAGATCTCAGTGATCTGATGTTTTCCTCAAAAAGTAGTGGTTCCACAGTAAACAAACTCATTTAAAAGGTGCCTCAGAGTAAGTCCATGAAAGAAAATGGCTCCTGATATCAGAGTAATATCTATATGATCGTCTTTCAAGTTATATCAAGGCCGCACAACCGGTTCTCGAGATATTCAATACAGTTGGATACATTCACGTCTAGTTACAGTGTTTGTTATAAAATTTTAGACCACAGTTAAGACATTTACAAGCTTGGTGTTAAGAATAAAGCTTTCTAACATTTTGCATATAACTGGAGGAGGAGGAGGAGGAGGAGGAGGAGGAAGAGGAGGAGGAGGAGTGTATGTCTATGTTTCTGTCTCAGAAATTGCAATGTGATTAGAGATATGTGATTTGTTTGATAAATTATACACACGTGATATATATTAGGAGATGGTGAAAAGTTAATGGCCGCACTAAAAAGACTTTCGGAAAAAAAATTCTGATGTTTGGTCAGATTTTAGGAAGCCGGTCGACCAGAGACCATTCTGTCGAAGAGATCTACTTTTTCTCTTGTAGTTTGCTTGTGCCAAAAAGGTATAATATAGGTTTTCCCTGTCTCTCCGAATGTAGAACGTGCCTATGAAACTATTTGCAAGTCGGTGTAAAATGAATAATCAGCTCCCATTAATTTATAGAAAAACTATAAATGGTAAATGTTATTCAATACTGTTTATTACAGACAGCATTTATCTGTATTTGGTAGTCTATCTTTTGCTTGGACTAGGGCAACCACAAAAGACACCAGTTTGCGAAATATTTAGTTGCTTCAATAGCAAATGGGGCTTTTAAATGCATTTATGTAATAAGAAATGGACGGCTGCTCGTTCCCTTAACCCGACATTATGAAAATAATAACGTCCTTGGCGAATAGATTATGGTGGTATTTGAACGCGGGTTTCATGGTCGGAGTTCTGATGACTTGACCACGCGGCCCTTATATTTATATTTTTATAAGTATTATAAACATATATATATATGTGACATATAATAATACTTATATTTATACTAGTTTAGAGATGCCGTACGTAATGGCGACAGGTTTAAAGTCCTTAAGAAATAAATTAGAAGCCTTGCACGTTTTGGGTTTGAAAGATATTTTTTTCAATTATTAATATGGAGTAATTCGGAGGGATAATAACAACAGATAACTGATCCTCTACTTTGTGTCCAGTAAACACTTATAATAATACTAGTTTTAATTATAAGATGACGGTGTATTTTTTGTTTTTCATATCTGTGGCTTTAAGTATCGCTCTTTCACGAGTCAGTCTTTTAACACCTTGACTCCATAAGCATCTTGGGACAATTTGCCACTTTCATAACAAAAACAGTGTCACATGATTGTTGCCAGTGGAAAGAAGGCAACTCTAAAAATCTAAAAGCTAGAGATAGAAATATACAAATACTCTTAGTGTTATATCGATATACGAGGGTCATTCAATAAATAAGGTGAATTTTTCGACATAATGACTTCTAATACAGATAGAAGCTTACTTTTTTTTCAACTTAGTCTCCCAGCACTGTCACACACTTTTCCCATCTGTGCACAAGCTTCCGTATTCCCTCAGCGTAAAAATCTTTGGACTGATATCTCAGCCAGTCGCTCACAACACTTTTAACTTCATCGTCACTTTTAAACTTCGTGCCTCTCGTGAAGGCTTTCAAGGGACCAAACAGGTGAAAGTCTGAAGGGGCTGTAAGGGGGATGAGGGAGCAGTTCCCAGCCCAGCTCGTTGATGTTCTGCACCGTTTGGGCTGCTCTGCAGTTTGTGCTCTGCAGTAAGCATTTTTGGCACCCACCGGCAGCTGACCTTGTGTGCTATCCCAACAGATAAGCTCAAAGTCCTTGCAAAGTCATTCACTGTTACCCTTCTGTCAGACTGAATGAGGTCATTGACTGATTCGATCACCTCAGGAGACATCACTTCTGTAGGCCTCCCATGCCTGTCTTCATCCTCAACACTGCTCCGCCCTTCTTTAAACAATTTAGCCCACTTGTAGACATTCTCTGGCTGAAACATGTGGCACCATACACAGTTGACATTCTCCTATGAATTTCAACTGGTTTGCACCCTTCAGCAACCAAAAACTTGATAACTGACCGCTGTTCAATCCTGGAGCATGCTTCTTGGTCGGCCATCTTTGTTAATCGCCAAAACTCTCAAAGTTTTTTTTTAATCTGCAAAAGAAATTAAATCCATGTGAAAAAGAAGTAAAACAAAAAAAAATAAAATAAAAAAGAGTAAGCTTCTATCTGTATTAGAAGTCGTTATACCGAAAAATTCACCTTATTTATTGAATGACCCTCGTATATATATATATATATATATATATATATATATATATATATATATTGTGTATTTAGACAGTAATCCTTCTTTCATGCAAGCCTAAATAAATATGATTACGTTTTTTTATATAATTTCTCATATCATCTAATCATTTTTTTCGGTAGATAAATTATACCAAACTGTCCAAATAGGGGCCCTATTCGCAACATACTTGTTGATAATACAAATATAATAGCATCATCTACATGTAAAAAATAGGCTAAAAATAATGGAAGCCTTATTTATAAAACAAAAAAAAACAACACTTAATAATATCAACTATGAACATGGACACAACATTGATCGTGTTTTGAAAATAAAACATTCTATACTAAATACATACATACAACAATCTATTTCCCGTTAACAGTTAATATATTTCTTCCTTGAAAATGGCTAAATGTATAACCGAAACCCTTGGAAAAATAAAACATTTGAGCAGTTTTTGTATAATTTATCTACTGAAAAGAAAAAAAATTATAAGATGAGAAATTATATAAAAAAACTTATTCAAAGCAATGAATTTTAATGAAGCTTGCATATATATATATATATATATATATATATATATATATAATGTGTGTGTGTGTGTGTGTGTGTGTATGTGGGGGGCTGTCAATATCAATGTAGCTTTTGTAAATATAAACAATATGAAAATAGAAAAAATCAACACTGTATGGTAACTGCTAGATCGCATCATATGCAAGCATCAAACAATTCTTGAAAGGGCCGAAAGGTTGTCGATTCAATCCACGTTGCAAAATCTGACCAAATCACAAAACATCACATTCTATTTTTGGAAAGGCTTCTTGGTCGAGTTGGACTGGGCCGATAAATTTTCAGTACCTGTTTGTATGTAAGTTAGTCCAATATAACACTATATGCGAATATATACTTATAATATATAATTATATTGTAAAAATCCTTTCGTGTATATATATATATATATATATATATATATATATATATATATATATATATATATATATATATATATATATATATTTAATCTGGCACAAGGCTAATCGAAGGAATACAAACAGAAGTTTTCTTTGTAGTAGTTTGCCAAGTGGGGAAAAATCAGTTGTTCTTCCAAACCATTCTGAATCCTGGCTTTTAACCGGGGCTCGAAGATGACACACCAGTAGAAAACACTGGCATTATGTAGATTTCTTCATCATCATCATTCGATCTTAGCTGGGATCATCGAACTAATTACCTGTATACAGGGCCACATACAGTTTTAAATTCAGAGTTACTTTCTCCTTGGCTATAGAACCCAGTCTGTCTATTTACTCATAGGTAGGGAGAGAAGAGGATTCATGCCTTCTCCTTTAGCAAGTCAATGCAATGAATCCGACTGGAATTCGAACTCGGTTCTCCGATTCCCCAATACGAGCCACTATCCATTATTCCATTCTGCCTCCTATGTAGATTTATGTAAATTAAAAAACGCACACGTGCGTGTGTTTGTGTGTGCGTGTGTGTGTGCGTGTGTGTGTGTATGCATGCGTGTGTGTATGGAAAGTATTTACTATTTGAAAACTTTCTTGTGAATGACAAACGCACACGCGCATTCAGCAGTACATATACACACACATACATGTACACACTCTCGACGTACAACAACACTCACGCACCCATACGCAGAGACAGAGGTAGGCACCATTTATATGCAGGTATCTGTAGACTCAAGAAAAAACATACACACACGGCTACATCCCCTCATGCACGTATATAGGCAGAGACCAAGGCATACACACATAATGCGAGTGAGTGTGTCTTTAGAAATGGCGTTGAACAAAATCACAGACGCAGGCATCATCATAATCATCATTAACATTAAGAAAACACATATATCTACGCACACAGAATTTCGTATTCATTTTGTTTCAGGTCCAACCATTAAAATTTTAAAGATATTCACCAGTAAATGCAGACGCCCCCACCCTCGTCTCATACTCTATTCACTTAATTAGGTTTTTATTATAATAATCACAATATCGTTAATTTATGTTTCTCTATTAAAATCTCGAATTAGAAATAAGCGAAATCAATACATTTTCTGAGTTCTTGATATATTTTGATATTTTAGATATTTCCATCCAAATTTAATCCAAATGAAAATGTCAATTTATAGAAAGAATACTAAGGCTTTTAGACTGCGATTAGACTGGCAAATGGTCCTAATGGAACAACAAATTGCCTGTCGCTCGTTTTAACAAATATAGTCTGATCAATAACCTGTTTTGATGAGTGTCACGTATACTGAGATGAAGATTGATGATTGTCTTTGAAAAAAAAAAGATTTACTTTTGCCAAAGCTACTAATATAAAACATTCAATTTTTATGGTACAATCCAATGGTTGCCTACTTCATGTCAAATTGATAATGTTAATATTTATAGTTATAGATTTTTTCCTATAGCAAGCGGTAAGTTGTAAGTTGTTTAAATTTCTTAGATTTAAATTTAGAAAATTTAAATTTCGTAGCATCGTGATTCATAATGTTTATACTAAATTTAACCTCTGTTAGACAATCTCTTAAAGAGTTTTGAGTTTACATCTCGTCGGAAGCTATTCTTTATTTCGTGAGTGAACATTTTCTACTTATAAGTTTTAACAGATGCAGGTTTTATTTATACTTATTACTTCGCAAACGAGTATTCTTTGCTTTCACGTTCTTAGTCACTTACTAAGCAAGTTATACAATTATTGAATCCTCAGCGGAACAGAGTCGACTATAATTGAAGAAACCAATGTCAGTCACTGATACAGTCTTCTGCACTTGAACATAGATATCTACAGTTGGTTTCTTTGCTATCATAGGTTTTCTTTCCTTTCTGTTCGGACATAGTCGGGTACTTTTATTTTCTCTGCAATAGTGATGCCAGGCACTGCTATTTGAAAATGTCTCTTCCTTATGTCTACTCTGATATTAGCGGACTTTAGATCATGTTTGTTGACTTAACTGTATCGCAACTTTGTACACGATGTCTTTCGGGAGAAGATTCTCTTGCATACTACAAATGTAGTTAAACCAGAGTATAGTGGTTTGCGTGAGGAGGACATGCACACCAAGACAGGCATATTTGACATATTGGGCGTTCGAGATCATCCTTGCACAGCTGATGGTCCTTCCAGGGAATCTCCAGAATCTGACACAAGCAATGCACTGGGCAGTGTCTTTTGCACATGTGGATTTTCCAGATGTTGCTGACGCAGGGGATCTTACAATCTTTGTAATATCTGATTATGGTAGCCGTCGTGAGCTTGTTTTCTCACATTCTCTTGGAGAACTTCGCCATAGCAACGTTGATTTTCTTATCCCCCCGTTCAGTTTTGTATCAAGGGACAGGTTGCTATAGACTGTTGATCCTAAGTAGGTGTTTTCATATACTACTTCCAAGGTGTAGTTTCCGTTGCTGATTCGTGGATCATCGGCAGTGTCCATTTTGTTTTAGACTGATGAAGCTAAACTATTGACAAGGATACATCAAGAAGCTGACTAACCTCTGGAGACCAGACTGTGTGAGATGACAAGGCGAAGACTTATCTTGGTCTTTACTTTGAGTCGTGGAGAGACCGAAGAGATTGTCGTTGTACTTAGTGCATATCGTCACTCCATCATCAGACACTCCAAAATCACATGGCAGCAAAAAATGCCGAAGAACATCAAGTTGGATTCTGCTTTATTCTACTTTGAATGGGGAACGACTCTGAAGATCAGCCACTGGATTGCATTGTCCTCTGCAAGTGATTATAGACAGAGGCAATGAGATTTAAGTCTTACTGAGCAGCCGATTTTCCCCCGGCATTACAAAGAAAACATATCCTGGTCAATAACCTTTGCTGAAGTGAACAAAGACAGCGACTGCATTTCCGTAAATGCCTGAAGGAAGAGATTAAGTCGATAGCAGATATCTGCAACCTGAAGTTTCATGTGCATTCAGGAGAGAAACAATCCACCAACACCTGCAGTTTCCTAAGAACGACTCTGGATAATAGTGTTGAGTAGCGATATACCTCTGCTGTTGTTGCAATAGGTGTGGTCTTGTGGATTTGCACCCCGAATATTTCGAATATTCTTTCCAATATTAGTAGATTAGCTCGTAAAGAGGGTAAGAAGTACAGGTCTCTTGCCCTGAATCATTTCAGTAGGGACTCCCGTTCTTGCCCCGTGCCTTGCCCCAAGCTTAGAAAAGCGGGTGAGGAATAAATAGAAGAACATTAAAAAACCCTGCTTGCCAGTTAAGACAAATTGTTGCAGGCGCCGGTGTTTTAGCCAACACTTCGAATTTTTAAATCAAGGCTGTCTCTTCTTACTTGATAGATTAACCCAATTCAGTTTTAGAACTCCCCATTCCGATCAACTTTTGGCGTTGTGTAGCAACGTTTCTGCGTTTATGTGCTGTCGGTGATCATAGTTCTCCAGAACTAACTGTGGTTCTTATACTAAGCAAACCGTGACCCTTTTGATGCCGCTCTGCCACCTATTCACCCAAACAGATTCGCTAGCTATCTTCTTCTGTCATTCCTTCTTCCACGATGTCTTTTGAGTGTTAAATCATACAACCCATTTTTCTTCATAATGCGTTTCATGTTTCTTTCTGATTTTAAGTGTAAATGTAATTCATGTTACTTGCATTATTTACATTATTCGGACTGTTATCCTCATCTTCATTGCCATTTTCACAACGTTTCGGCCGTTGTAAGCTCCGACCTTTAAGTCTATGTCTCTCTCTCTCTATCTGTCAATATCTCTGAGATGAGGTATTATGATTACTTGCATTATTTACATTATTCGGACTGTTATCCTCATTTTCAGTGACATATTCACAACGTTTCGGCCGTTGTACGTTCCGGCCTTTAAGTCTATGTCTCTCTATATATCTGTCTATATCTATGAGATGAGGTATTATGATTACTTGCATTATTTACATTATTCGTACTTCTATCCTTATCTTCAGTGCCATATTTACAACGTTTTGACCGTTGTGCGCTCCGGCCTTCTTCAGGTGATTGGAATTTCGAACTAAGCCCTTTATTTCGATATTTAGATCCAGTGACTAGACCTAAAGAGTTGTGAGTTCAATACCAGACCGCAGCAGCAGTGAACCAAAAATGTGGAGAGTTGAGTTAAAGGTAAATAACTGAGACATCCGGAAGAGGCACGGCACGTGGAACAAGAACAACATACCCCGCTGGCCGAAATAAAGGGTTCGATTCGAAATTCCAATCACCTGAAGAAGGCCGGAGTGTACAACGGCCGACACGTTATTAATATGCCAATGAGGATAACAGTCCCAATAATGTAAATAATGCAAGTAATCATAATATTTCATCTCAGAGATATAAACAGGTAATTCCAGTTCTCATTTATTTTAGAACTTCCTATTTGCTTACATGTCCTCTTCATGTTAAACTCAGCATCTACCCATCGAATTACATTTTGGTCGTTCTGTCTCTCTTCTTCTTTTCCATCATTCCTTGCTAAGCAAGTGAATAGTTATGACATCACAAGTTCATCACTCTTTTTTTCTTTGGTTTTAACGAAATTTTCTTATGACTTAATACTTTGTTTAGTTTCTCAGAAGACATATTTTACTGTTCATATGCGCAAGAAAATTATTCTACCTTTGTCCCATGATAGTTGTAACATTTGTATACGCATTTCATATACAGATTGTACCAACTATTATGGGATAGAAGCCGTATATAGTTACATTTACGTAAAGACGTTCAACCCCCATCTGATTATGTTGAAAAAAGAAAAAAATCATTTTATTTGCTTTCCTTTTAGCATACTTTTTAATTAAAAGATATGTTCATGATATTTTAGCCTGAAAAAAAAATGACAGGCACGAATTTCAATTAATGATCATAGTTTCAATAATTTCAGCCTTTTGTTTGTTTGACGCCCCTCACCTTTTCGCTTTATCGTCTGCTTAGGAAGGCTGCCATTTATTTGCCTTCGTTCTCTCTTTACTAGACAAATATTTGCAGTTGATCTGAAAGAGAAATAAGATCATTGTGTTTTGTCGATCGGCTACAGACATATGCGGAGAAGTGAGTCCAGTTGAAAAGAAAAGCAATTTTAATATCGAGAATGATTCAAAAGAAATAAAATGGTCAATTAGGCCTGCGAATAGCGATCGCATATAAAATTAATTCATCTGTTCTAACATTATACATACCTAATGTCTCCCAATAATACTTTGCTATAATTTCTGACCACTGACAATCCGTCTATATTTCTGATAGAGATGAGGTATTATGTACATTATTTACATTATTCGAAATATTGTCCTCATCTTTGTCACCATATTTATTACAACGTTTCCGCCGTTGTACGCTCCGGCCTTCTTCAGCTGGTTGGAATGTCGAACTGTACCCTTTATTTCGCTCACTGGGGTAGACTGTTCCAGTTCTACGTACCATGTTTAATGGATGTCAGTTATCAGTTATCTCTTGTTAATTTCCCTCTGAAAGTTCTCCACTGCCTTAACCGGGTATTGAACTCACACTCTTTGGGTCCTGTCACTGGATCTAACCAACGCCTTTATCCACTGTTCCATGTGTCCTCAGGGACATCCATTAAACATGGCACGTGGAACTAGAACCGTCTACTCAAGTGAGCGAAATAAAGAGTTCAGTTCGACATTCCAACCACCTGAAGAAGGCCGGAGCGTACAACGGCCAAAACGTTGTAATAAATATGGCAACAAAGATGAGGACAATAGTCCGAATAATGTAAATAATGCACTGACAATCCCTTGATTCCTGATTTTCAATGAAATTTTAACCGTTTATAATTTTCAATGCATTTCGATATTCAAATTATTAACATTGTATTTCTATAGAAAACTTACACCGTTTTCCTTTAGATAAGTGCCCTTACATTAAGCGTAAGATAATCATAATATCCTTCATAAAATCCAAAGAAGAATCAGCAATATTATCGGCCCTGACCTAGCATCTCGGCTTCAGTCACTTTCCCACTGCCGTAAAGTTGCCTCACTGTGTCTTTTCCATAAATACTTTCATGGTAATTGTTCGGATGAACTCTTCGCGATGGTACCAAGAGTTTTTGAATTTAAACGCTGTACTAGACATTTGAGTTGGCTAGATTTAGCTATAACTTCTATGTTAAGAGTTTCTTTTCTCGCACTTGTCACTTGTGGAACTCCCTTCCGGCTCCATGCTTCCCAGTCAACTTTAATCTG
This sequence comes from Acanthosepion esculentum, assembly GCA_964036315.1. Classification (NCBI taxonomy): domain Eukaryota; kingdom Metazoa; phylum Mollusca; class Cephalopoda; order Sepiida; family Sepiidae; genus Acanthosepion; species Acanthosepion esculentum. The sequence continues at coordinate 3,386,617 of OZ038475.1, read as the reverse complement.
CAAAAAGTTAAATGTAATCTCAATCGGTGTCTACTGTTCTCTTCCTTGCTCATTAGTAATGTGTCTGTTCCTAATTCTTCGACACCCTGTAACCCATTGTGTCTTAGTGGCTTTACTGCCTTGTTTGCCGTGAAATCGATTAAAAAATACTCATATTAACGCTTTTTAATTGGAAATTTTTCTGTGCATAAATTTTTAAATCTTTATATTAATAATCTTCAAACCCAAATATTTATTTGTTGTAGAAGAAAATAAAGTTAAGAAAAGGAAGAGTTGGAATAACGGCAAGAGTAACAAAAGGATAGTTAAATCTACCCGAAGTATACCCGATTCAAATACAATAGACTCTAAAATATTGCATTAATGACTGTCTCATCTACTATACTGCTGTCATGTGTATTGAAAAGGGTGAATGAGAATTTTTATATATTTGCTTTAATAAGTAGCATTTGTCCTTTCACAAGTTACACAAATAATTCCGGGTGGTTGCTGAAAAATATTTTGCCCGATAAGTTTCTCAAAATTTGAACATCAGTTTTTAAAAATCTGGTATTGACCGAGTTTTGAGCAACTTTCTTAAGTACAGATCGTCGTCGACTTAGGACCCATGTGACTTACGACTGTTCGACTTTACAACTACGTCCGTGGATAGGTCTTGGAGTGTTAAGTGGAATCTGTCGCCGGGTTTTTAGAACTAGAATCTGGAGAACAAATGGAGAGCAAATCGGAATGGAAAAATAAAGAGTAGCAGAGGAAGAAAGAAGAAGAGAAGCAGTGAAAGAAGAGGAGGAATCAGAAAGGAAATTTACCTCTCCAGTGTATAAACTCCTTCCACATTTTGAAGGCATGAACCCAAACATCGAACGATTTGCAAGGACTAAACGGATGGCACACGATGTGTTTTATCCATAATGTAAAATATTTGAGGGGACAAAGAAACAAACAATTCAAACAAAGCTCACCATTTTGTGAAAAACAAAAACAACAACAACAAAAAAAAAAACAACGCCATCGGTTTTCGCGAGCCCTACCCCAGCTGACGAGATCGACGATCCACAACCAGGTACCAGCGGCTAATAAGATATTTTGTATTTGTATGATTTTTTGTACGTTTTGCAAATAAAATGTTTTTAGTCTTTTTTGTATGTTTAGCAAATATTAAACCAGCTGTACTGTGGCATTCAGTTATTGACTTCAACCAGACAAACGTAAAAATAAGAAACAAAACAACGCGTGAAGATACGCGATACAAATGCTATGAAACATAAAGAAAGCGTAAAAATTGTAAAAAATAAATTAATGTTTAAAGAAAGATAAAAAAAAGATTGCGAAATTAATTACAGACCGACTAATGACATGAGCAGTTTGTAACGTGTCGGTCGTAATAATTCGTAGTTATAAGTCGTCGATTAGCTGCATTTGAATATTTGTCGAAGAAGAACATATTTTATAAGACAATAATATTTATAACTATCTTCCTCAATATAAATGTTTCTCTACTCTTCATTGGATTTGTGAATGAGCGTTTTTTTAGCAATGTTCTTCTTTTTTAAAGGGAAAAAAATCAATTTTATATTTGTAGAAAAAATCCTGTCGGAGTTAGCTCCTCCTCAGTTCCTTAATCCTTCAACAGGGGTCTCTCTCCCCTGGCTATAAATACTGGCTGGCCCTTCGCCTCGATCTCTCTTTTCCACTTAGGCCTTGGGCCGCCACCTCGTGTGGAGGTGAGGTAAATCTCTCTTTTCAACTAACACCAATATGTGACCTCTCACAGATACAGCGTTTCCCAAATTCTGGGAACACGCTAAGAACAATACATGTACGTACGAACACTCAGAACACACACGCATTATTTCTCCATACAAGCACTATGTAACTGTTCATGTCGTTGTGTAACTTGTTATTAATATATATTTGTTTACATATATATATATATCGGTCTTGTTTGTTTTCTTTGTCTTCTTTGGACTTAATTAAAGTCCAACATTCTCATGTAGCTGGACCGACTAGCAGGAAATTTTAACCTTCTGATATCTCTTCACATCTTCACCCCCACTGTCCACTACAATCTCAAACGTTTTAGATACCAACTACACTGACAAATAGTCCTAATGAAATACATAAATAAAAAAAAAAGAAGTTACCCGAAACTCCGTTTAATATCTACAGAGATGAGGATTCATAACTGACTTGGCAAAATATACACATGAAATTAAAGTTAAGCCAAGAAGACATTGAGTCTTGAAGCCATGCTACTAATTGCCGGAGGTTTTCCTATTCCACGTTCAGCTGATAATCTCTCATAGATTTCTTCTTATTAATTCCCTTTCTTGATTTCGATACAAGTCTGAATTTGCCTGCGCCGCTTATATGGGAGATATATTTATTTTTACTTTACGTTTTTATCTCAGTCAAGCAAACCTCGGAAAGCAAGTTCAAATCACGTGTTGTTATGATGTTGGTTTGGGGGTTGTAGAGACAAACGCCAAATAACACGTAACAATAAAAAGGGTTTTAATAGGTTGGTAAAAAGGTACAGAAATCGCCTGAGTAGTCTATAACTAGCCCAGCAGGAACTTCTCGGTCTTCTGTCTCTCGACGTGCCACTATTTAAAGTCTTTGTTCACAGACGCAGACAAGTTCATCTTCAAGAGGGGTGGTAGGTTTCCGACACAACACGTGTCAAGCTATTTTCTTACTTCCAATCTAAGCTGCTTGTTTGTGAATGTAAAAACGACTTGAGCATCGATGATAAAAAGCATCAAAAGAAAAAGTAACCAAAAATGTGATAATGATCAGCCTTTAAATTTATCCAAATCTCATTGAATGACGTGATTGACTCAATATAGTTTGTCGGTTATGTGCCATGCGTGATACACGCTTAGGCGATCATGTATCTTTCCATACATGACTGACGAGGCAGATTTTTCCCGCAATAGCTTCCCATTTCTTTCTGCGGTAGCCCAGTTGCCATCCAAGGCTATAGAACTTGGTCTGTCCTGCTATTTACCCATAGCGGGCTGTGGAGGGGAGAAGAAAAGGATTCATACCTTTCCCAAGGATATTAGCACGTAAGCGAATGTAATAGATTCGACTGGAATTCGAACTCGGCTCTCTGATTCCTCAATCCAAGGAAAAGAGAGAAATATTCGTTTATAAAAATATTTAATTAAAAAATTCAGAGCAAAATCTTTTTTCCTTGTCTTTAATTATTTTAAGTTAAAACTAATCCGATTTTATTTCGGTGAAAGAAAAGCTAATTTTATTTCCTAATTTAATTAATTCATTGTTGTGTGATTATAATCGGGACATTTTATCGTTGATCAAATGTAATGCCTGAAAACAAAGCTAAGAAAATGATTTATATTCAAGGTATTAATTGAAGAATTATGCTGGATTAAATCACTCTTACCTTCATACTAAATACGAGTGTCACGATCCTTAAAACCCTTTTATTATATTTGTCCATCGTGGAAAGGCTGCTCATGAACTTGTAAAATCAGTGATGTGGAAAAAATACAGATTGAATGGCAAATTGCAGTGCAAAACGAAACGTCGAACGAACGGCAAAGACATTGGCATATAAATAAAATCGATACATTTGATTGGTCAGTCTTTTTCAGCCAATGTCATTTAACTAAGCGCGCTCAGGAGCGTAGCAGAGAAATTTGCACATGTCGTTATGCTGAAACAGAGAATAAAGCCTGTAAATGAAGCCAGTAAACTGAGAGCACACACTATCGCGTCGCATACACCCTTTAGTACCAACTCTCAATTATAAAAATCGATCAGACAATTAAGAACAAGTCGGGGGTGGGGGAATGATTTAAAGTGAAAATATCGGAAACTGTTAGTACTATTTTCTTTTTGGTTTTTCATCCTCACCTCCTCCAGCCGAAAACACGCGGAAGGATTTCATGTTATAGAGAGCATGCTTTGACCGTAACCAGCATAGAGGATCATAAATCTATTGTATGGTGTGTGCTCATTAGAGGCTGGACCTGTCAGCAGTTATCGATATTTGTTCCTCGACTTGGCAACATCGATTGGTTGGAGTCGAATTACAAAATAAAACTCCCAAGAAACAAAAACATAAGTTTGCTGTAAAAAGAAATGTTTTCGATTGTCGAATTATAGATGAACGGGAAAGCTTACAAAATAGAAGAAATATTGCTAATACTTTCAAAAGAGAATAAAATAAATATGTTTTAGATTTTATTGTCGAAGCTGGAGGCAAAATTGTAAAAAAAAGCTCGTTACATCAATTTCGAAAACTTTTTTTTATTAATACTAGAAGCAATTTGGATGAAAAGGTAAAAAGTCGGATGTGATGAAGAAAAACATTGTCAGATAAAATTAGAAACCTGCTTTTCAGGATTGTCATGTGATATGGTAGAAAACGAGGCTATTCTTAAGTGGAGCCCAGTTAGTTTATTTCAAAAGGTGGCTTCTGTCGACTGTATAGGAAAATTCTAAATTGTAGATCTAAACAGAATCCATCTGAAAATCTGAGACAAGTGTTTGTTGAGGCCCATCTTGAATAACTGAAGGCAGTTCAATTCTATTAATAAAAGCCTCAACAAAGAAATGTCAGAATCGATAAGACGTGTCGAAGACATAGTTGTGTCTTAAGACGTTTGAATACGAAAGAAAACTTTGGTTCTTACAGAAAAACCGAACGAGCAGCAGAGCTATTTTATTTCATCGCGTAGATCAAGACATTTGAGACGTTGAAATATAAAATGATATCACATGAAAAAGATTTAGAAATTCAAATTGTTTCAAAGAGAAATTCCGGTAAAGATAGAATGAAAAATCGTCAATTTAACAACTGGTGATGTACTTGTCGGGCAAAAGCTTATTTTAAAGCCATAATTCTGATTTTGGCCATTGCTTTAAAGAAGTTAATTCTAATGAATCTCCAATCGATGCATGGACACACGGGCACACACACACGCATGCACACGCACAGACACACACGGGTGCACACAGACAGACAGGTACACAGGTACATGCCCTATTCAAGTTGATGGTTTCACAATCAAATTAAGCAAGCGATAGTGGATAAAGGCGTTGGTTAGATCCAGTGACAGGACCCGAAGAGTGTGAGTTCAATACCCAGTTAAGGCAGTGGAGAACATTCAGAGGGAAATTAACAAGAGATAACTGATAACTGACATCCATTAAACATGGCACGTGGAACTAGAACAGTCTACCCCAGTGAGCGAAATAAAGGGTTCAGTTCGACATTCCAACTACCTGAAGAAGGCCGGAGCGTACAACGGCCGAAACGTTGTAATAAATATGGCGACAAAGATGAGGACAATAGTCCGAATAATGTAAATAATGTACATAATACCTCATCTCAGAAATATAGACAGATACTCCTGTATGGCATTAAGTTCTGGACAATCTCCTCGCAGATGAAGAAGAGACACCAGAAATGTGATTCTACAGAAGGATGCTGAGGATAACATGGACTAAATAGTAACGACGAGGTTTTGGAGAAAATAGTAGAAAAAAAGGAAACTTATACTAAACACCAGTTGAGGTTTCTGGGGCAGATAATGAGGAAAGAGGATTTGGAGAGTCTGATACTCACAGGACAGATCGAAGGCAAGTGCGGCAGAGGAAACAACACACAGTGAGCTTGAATAAATGAATGATGAAACAGAATTTAGGAGAAATAACAGACAAACAAAATTTATTAAGAGCAACAAGGGACAGGAAGTTGTGGCGAGCCATGGTCGCTTACGTTCTTAGGGGATACGACACATAAGAAGTGGTGCCCATAATATATAAAAGTCTTTAAAAGCATTTCTAATAAAATTATCTAAATTTATTACATTTATCATTTTATGATTCAGTGCAAATTTTCTGCATTTGGGGGTCCATTTTAATCAAAACCTTTTAATGATTTGAATTTTTCGGGGATTTGTCCTTTCAACAAATATAACATTATGCTATACAAAAACAAAATTTCCAATTCTCAGTTTTTTACCGCAAAATGACGCACAAATTTCCGTACAAATTTAAGGTCTTCAGACAAAATTTTGAGGTCCTATGACAAGATATTGAGGTCCTAAGACAAGTTTTTGCTGTCAAAATGTCAATGGTTCAAAAAAAGAATTTAAAAAAAATATTTGCATCAAGTTCTTTGATGTTTGGTCTTAATAATAACATTTTGTTTTTATTAATTTTTCGTCATTTTTTCACGATTTCGCCTCCTTTTTAGCAACTTTTTGGTGGTACACCCCATATATATATATATATATATATATATATATATATATATATATATATATATATATATATATATATACATATATATATATATATATATATATGTAAGCAAATGTGTGGATGTAGATCCGACGGTATGATGAAAATGTGGAAAAGACAAAGCAAAATCCGAATATATGAGTTTACTGTTTTTATTTTGTTTTTGTTTTTGTTATTCTGTCGACGTCAGACGTTTCGGTCAAACAGACCTTCTTCAGGACATGGTTAATGGAGACATATTTATATTAGATTTAAGTTAGATGAAGAGACGATATATACAGGACTGGTCAGAAACAGAAAAACTGAAATTCTAAAGTCAGAGTATTCTTTCTTGGAGTCGTATACGCTGGCGTCACGTGGGCGGTGCTACGAAAACCTGCTCCCAGGGAAGTGATTGTATCCTAAGGGGAAAATGGGGGGGGGGACTTATTTAAAACTATAGCTTATCGGTACGTTTGTCAAGCATTAATCTTGCTAGAAAACTTGATATATTAAAGAAACCTTGTCGGGTGTTTATTGTGTGTGAGGTGGCTATCATGCCAGCCTCGTAAATCTGCCTAAGGTTTTTATTGTGGATATATTTTAAAATCTTCACAGAGTCGAAATCAAAATTGTGATCAGATTTGGCTATGTGTACAACCAAAGCACTACTTAGATTACCGAGGCGTATATCTCGTTTATGTTCGGAAATGCGAGATTTCAATGACCTACCTGTCTTGCCTACATAACGCAGGTGCCATGCAGAGACTGCAACTTGAGTCTCCATTAACCATGTCCTGAAGAAGGTCTATTTGACCGAAACGTCTGACGTCGACAGAATAACAAAAACAAAAACAAAATAAAAACAGTAAACTCACATATTCGGATTTTGCTTTTTTTCTTTTCCACATTTTCATCATATATATATATATATATATATATATATAGTAAAGGTAATAAATCCGTTGTTCTATATTCCAAGTGGATCCTAGTAATATAAAATATTAAAACTGATCCACAAAATGAACTCAATGTATTTATTATTACAGAGCAAATAATTAGGACACAATATTAATCCAAAATTTCCTTATATGGGAATAGGCATATTTTAACGGACAAGATTCGTCAGTCTAATTCAACTCCGGTATAGACTGAGTTTGTGTCGGAATTAGAAATTGAACCATGATAGCTAAAAAAGAAAAAAAATGTCGAAAAACTAATACAGAATTTATTCATTTCAAGGTTTCAGGCACTGGACATTGGTTAGGGGAGGGTGGAATGTATTAGTCTTGTAAGATTAAACCCGGATATTAACCTTATGACATTAAATTGGGGTTATGTGAAGAATGAAACTATGAGAATAACAGGAAAGGAAGTTTTAAAATTATATAGATAAACTTATGTTTAAAAATACAAAATCCTACTTAAAAATACTTTTCCAAAGACAAGTTATATTTAAAAATAAGATGTATCTAAATAAATTAAAAATAAGGCATATTTAAATAATTTATATTAAAATTAAGTAAAATTATATTAAAATTATATTTAACATAAAATCAATAGATTAAATTAAAGAATAAAAAATATTTAGAATAAAAAATTGATCAAATAAATTTTACATTTAGAAATAAAATAAATAAATAAATAAAAATTTTAACTTTAAAGATATAAAGTTATACTTAAAAATATATAAAAATACAAAATTATATTTAAAAATAACCCTAAAATATATAGATAAAGATATAAGTGATAAAAGGAAAGAGAGTTCTTAGAACAGGGGACAATTATAAGACATAATTAATATGGTGTAAAAATGAAAATTAGTTATACATTCGACATTTGAAGAGTTAGGGAAATATAGTAGCTAATAAAGTAAAATCTATATTATGGAAATTTGATTTTGTTTTTATGTCGACATTTTATTAATAATTCATTCCTTTGATACAATAGTTGACTTTGATTATTGTATTTTATTCTAATTTTTCTCCTAAACATAAGTTACACCTATTTCTAAGACTATTATAATAATCTTCCAATCTATCTGTGAGTTCAAACATTTCTCTTTCAATTCCCAAAATTTATTTGAAAGAACTGTCTGGTGTTTTAATTTGGGGTTGGTAAAAGAGTTCCTATGGGTATAAAATCACTGTTTCCATCCCCCCGCGGAAATTCCAATGTAAACATTATAATTTTTCATATTTTCTTTGAGGTAAATTGTTGCTTCATATATAACCCTAGCAGATCTACATTTGCCCTCTACTGGACAATTTTCTTTATGTCTACAATTATAAGGGTGTTCAATACCAGGTTTGTTGTTTATCCCATAGAAATTTCTTGAAATGTAGTTATTATGTGAGTTGATAATTTTATACATGTTATTGGTACAGGTGTAGCTAATTTTAATCGTTTTCCTATTGAAGATCTTACTTAGAGGGTTATATATATATATATATATATATATATATATATATATATATATATATATATATATATATATATATATATACGAAATTGTACAGAAAAGGTTCTCAGATTGAACAACTTCCCAATACCTTAACAAATGATGTATTTTTTGTAAAAGCCACGAATTTTTCATCACTTCTCTTCGCCCTTATTATTGTGACGTAACTGAATGAATTACTGATCTTGCCTGCACACGTGAGTTCATCATGGAAAAGTGGTTTCCACAAATGCGTACTCTTTTCTATGCCAGCCGTTGTGACATGCCAGTGATGGAGCAGGGCGCAGGGTGACTTGAAGTCATGCCTTTAATAAGATCTTTATTGAAAAGTGAAAGGCAACGAAGAACAATTCGAACAAGTCATCTGCAATAAGAAATGTCGGTTTGCCATTTGGAGGCAATGGAACTAATAAGGGACTCGTAAAATGTATGCCACTTCACTAAACACATACACACGTGTACACGCACGCACGCGCACACACGCACACACACGCAGAGGCGCGCTAGTGCACGTACACACACACACACACACGTGTGTACGCACATACACATACGAGCATTAGCTGTGGTAATCTTGGTAATTGTGGATTTCTTTCAAAGAAATGAATTTTTTGAGTTGCTGTCTGGCTTCTGGCGAGATCTGTTTTCTTTAATTGAAGTCTCTGGCATTTCTTGTCATCCCAGATGGAAGGAGATGAAATGATACGTATACTGAGAGAGAGAGAGAGAGAGAGAAAGAGAGAGAGTGTGTGTGAGAGAGAGAGGGGGAGAGAGTGAGAGGGAGGGAGAGAGACAGACAGACAGATAGAAAGAGTGGGGAGAGAGACAGAAAGAAAGATAGAGAAAGACACTGAGGGAGAAGTGTAAACAGAGATAGAAATAGAATCAGAGAATAAATGAGAGTGCTTTATTTTACGTTCGAATTTCTTTTTCTGAAAATAGGAAATTTCAACAATTTCTCTTTTGTTTTCGCTTTCTTTTTTACATTTTTTTATCTTTCTTCCTTTTCTCTTTCAACCACCTCCTCCCCTTTTCTCATTCCAACTCCTTTTCTTCCTTTTAATCTTCCTTTCCCAAATTTTTGGGGAGATCCAATGAAAAAAACTATTTCTCTTCCCACACGCATACAAGCAAAGTTGTTTATTTTGATAACGAGAATCGGGTCCTTAAGAATATGAAATGAAAAAGTGAGAAATTCTGCAATAAAATTTCTGTGGAGTCCATCATGGCTCCAGTTAAATCAAGCCACGCTCTCTCTCTCTCTCTCTCTCTCTCTCTCTCTCTCTCGATATACTTATTTGTGTAAGCATGCAACTTTGGGATTTAATATAATTCGAAACTTGTATGGATTTGAATGCCAACCTCCTTTAAATTATATAGACATTTACAAAGCCTCGTAAACGTTTTCAATAATAATAATAATAATAATAATAATCTATCTATCTATCTACCTATATATATATAGAATATATATATATATATATATATATATATATATATAGAATATATATATATATATATATATATATATATATATATATATATATATATATATATATATATAAAAGTGAACATAGAAGTCAACACTTAGAGGGGACAGTCTGTTTCATGCTAGATGCAATCATCGGGCCACGATGATTGCATCTAGCATGAAACAGACTGTCGCCTCTAAGTGTTGACTTCTATGTTCACTTTTATATTTACACACGCTCTATCTCTGATATTGAGCACTTTATCCCATAAATATAGCAGACTTTAAGACTATATTTTTTCATATATATATATATATATATATATATACATATATATATATATATATATTATTTTACATGCGCAGTACTTACATTTTTCAGGCCGCCTGACGATTGCGTCTAGCATGAAACAGCCCTCTGAGTGTTGACTTCAATGTTCACTTTTATATTTATATTTACATACACTCTATCTCTGATATTGAGCACTTTATCCCATAAATATAGCACACCTTGAAACTATATTTCTTCAATATATATATGTATATATATATATATATATATATATATATATATATATATATATATATATGTATATATATATATATATATATATATATATATATATATATATATATATATATATCATAGGACAAAGAAAAAATAAACGTTGATCAATCTAATATGTTTCACTTTTATTAAAGCTTCATCAGAGAATGAGACATGGAAAAATGTTGAAAGAAATTTTGGTCATTTTATTTTTGTGTTGTTTGATTTTCATTGGTTAGTCTTCACGTGTATTTGATTTGTTAAACAACGTCAGTATAATTTATGGCATTCTGAATTCAAGGAGAGACGACGTGTCGTTTCGAAGTTCACGAAATTAACGGATACAAAACCTATCTGAAAAAACGTATTTAAGTGAATCAATTCTAGCTTGTGTATGCGAGATTCCGACAATAATAGATATTCGTAAGTGTGTGTGTGTGTGTGTGTGTGTGTGTCTAGTAGACGTTATGTTTGGTGGTTGTCCGCTTGTTGATTTGGGAAAGCTTTTCTATAAACATTGTTTTATATAAACATACGTTAGATTATGTCTATATTTCTGTTGAAACTTGACTAATGCATGGAATAATAATGCAAACACAAAATGTAGTTAGAATAAAATGTATTGAAACAAGAAAGTGTACACAATATTTACATATAGTCTTTTGTATATTCCTGGGAAGACCGTTCCTGGAGAATGTGTTGACTAAGTCGCAGTCGGGCAGAGTCTCTAGTTGGATCTCTTGATTTGCCTCCCTGTCTTCCGGTACCAACCATATTTATATCGTCGGTACTCCGCTATGCAAATTAGGTGGATCCTACCACAACAGTTTCTGAGATGAGGTACTATGTACACGTGTTTACATTATTCAGACTATTGTCCTTATGTTTCTCGCTCATCTTTGGACACATGGCACAGTGGGTAAAGGCGTTAGTTAGATGCAGTGACAGGACCCGAAGAGTGTGAGTTCAATACCTGGTTAAGGCGGTGGAAAACTTGGAGAGGGGAATTAACAGGATAACTGACATCCATTAGACATAGCACGTGGAACTAGAACAGTCTACCCCAGTGAGCGAAATAAAGGGTTCAGTTCGACATTCCAACTACCTGAAGAAGGCCGAAGCGTACAACGGCCGAAACGTTGTTATAAATATGGCGATAAAGATGAGGACAATAGTCCGAATAATGTAAATAGTATACGTTAGATTCTTTAAGAATGGATTCAATAATGGTTAATATCGTGCTTTTGTCGTGTATTTATAGTTGATGAAATAATGGCTCACTCGAAATACTTTCGACGAAAAGAATTATGTTCTTTCTTTAATTAGAGGGGCTTTTGCAGGTTTTGCATTCATGCAAGTTTGGTTAAAGGACAACGAAAATTCTTTGTTATGGATTTTTTTCTATATTTCGGTCCATTTTTCTGGTTACCGGTACATATTTAAATTGTCAAATTTCCGCCTAATTTCGGTTTTCATAAGCCATTATCACATTTTTTGCTTTTGAGCTCTATCGGTTTCATCATTTTCAAATATCTATTAACGTGTCAGTTCCTGTTATCATTAATTATATATTTAGAATGTCTGTCCTTAAATTTGATAACATTGTATTCGTGTCAGGTTGTTCGTTTTATGCTTAATGCTTCCAGTATTTGGAATCGTTTTTTTTTTAAGTTTATAGTATTTTTATATTATTTTTCGGATTTCTAGTGTTTTTGTACTGTTGTTTGGTAATATGAAATTGAATAGAACACTCGAACAGTGGATGAGATTAACGTTGTCGCGTCGGACGAGCTGATCAAAACGCTCTTTATTTTCGTGGTTTGACAGCTGTAGAGAGCCACTTGGAACGTGGATTCACATACACATGAACGTGGATTCACATACGCTGAAACGAATTCTCCGTTGCCTAACTGTTCCCATATCCATATTTTGTTTTTGGTTCCCGTATCGTGTATCTGGTTAAGTCGGTAGCTCTACACTCAGAAATAAACTTGTACGCATATCAAGATATAGACGGCATTCTATTTCCGTTTGAGTATGTATTCGGCTATGTTTTTGGATTGGTACGTATTAATCATCTGCCTTCCATCAGCATGGCTGATGCTAACCTCCAGGAGAGCGACTCGCTGCGTCTTTCTCGGGCCAACATTCTCGGAGGACATGAAGTGAAAACACTATATTGAAACCATTGCTCGGTCTGCTGCCAAGAAAGTTGGTTCACTGTGTTGTGCTAGACAATTTTTCACTCTTGAATCTAGCTTACATATCTATAAGTCTACAATTCGTCCATATCTCGAACATTGCTGCCACGCATGGTCAGGTGCTCCTGCTTTATATTTAGAGATTCTTGATAAAATCCAAAGACGAATCGGCAATATTATTGGTTCTGACCTAGCATCTCTGTTTCAGTCACTTTCCCACAGCCATGAAGTTGCTTCACTTTGCCTTTTTTTTAAAAAAAAATACTTTTCTTGGTAATTATTCGGATGAGCTCTTTACTATGGTACGCAGACTTTATGAATGTAAGCGCAGTACTAGATTGGCGGCAAGGTCTCATCGGTTTACAGCTGAATTGGCGAGATGTAACCGTAAGTTCTATGCTTGTGGCTTCTTGCTTTCCAATCAACTTTGATCTTAAAAAATTTAAATGCAATGTCAATCGTTATCTGCTATCTCCCTAATTCTCTCACACGCAGTAACCCCTTGTGTCTTAGTGGCTTTACTGCCTTACATGGGTTGAATCCGATTAAAAGGAAGATGATAATTCATAACTATCGTCAATATGAAAAATCTGAAATGTTATGAACATGTCAAAAGTGTTCACAATCACTGTTCACTGTCAGTCTACAAGTACCAGGCCAAAGAAAAAAAAAAGCAGGCAGGATAAAACGGTTCTGACAAAGTCACCGAGCGGAATGACCGATCCGTCACAGACACTCAGATATTGACACGCAGCCGAGACATATGAAGGGAGCTGTTCAAATTTTATGCTGCGTAGCGAACACACGATGATGATGATGATGATGATGATGATGTTGGCAACATTTGTAAACTTGAATGGCCGCATTAACAATCTAAGGCCTTTTCTCAATATTCTGAAATTTATTATAAACTTTTACGTGAGCGTAAAACATTCCCTGTGTGTAAATTATTGCATATGTGTGAGTATTTGCGTGGATTATTACGTGTCTACAGTTCAGTATATATGTGTGTGAATACCTGTTCGCAGATCTTGTTTTGCCTCCTTGAATTACTATCTTTCATATAGTGTGTTTGTGTTTTTAGGTTCATGACAGTGTCTCAGTGACTGTGTTTATAGATGTGCTACGGGATGGCTATGTATGTGCGCTCTCGCGATATCTTCTCGTTCTCTTTCTGTAAATATCTTTGCTTTGCTTTTCGATGTCTGCGTCCGTTTTTATTTGAATATGTGGGCGCATTTTTTACTGACCGTAGGCACAACAAAAACTTGCTGTTTTTCATTACAAGTGTCGGATTTTCCGCATCTACAAAACGAGGCTCGGAAAAACTAGTAACTCTCTTCATCGGAAAGCGATGTGAAGATGACCGTTCATGCATCCATCATGGACTAGTGATAAAGAAATAAAGAAGAGACAAGAGGGAATCCGCTCTTTCATAAACCAATATATATATATATATATATATATATATATATATATATATATATATATATATATATATGTATATGTATGTATGTGTGTGTGTGTGTGTGTGTGAGTCTTTGTGTGTGTGTGTGTGTGAGTCTTTGTGTGTGTGTGTGTATTATTGAACGTGAAATAGAAAGGCTACGTCAAAGGAGAACTAAAGATCTGTACAAAAAGATTGAAAGAAAATGAAAAAAAAAAATGAGGACAGTATAACGTTGCCGGTGTAAAAGAGAGAGAAGTCTTCGAGCGAACACGATGGCGCCCTGTGAATTACAACGGACGCTGACACAATAACGCGATGATGCCTGTGTGATACACAAGGCCGACATATTGAAAATGGCCGATGACAAACAGACCTGCGGGCAGAGAGGCTTATCAAATGTGCAATAAACACAAACTGGCTTTATTGAAAACGAAGAGTGGAAACAATCGAGAAAGACAAAGCAAGTAGGAGCGGTCTGGACGTTTACGAGATCTCACGCGTTAGAACCCAAGCGTCTGATGGCAGTAGGTGGATGCAAAGTGTGAATAATGTCGAGTATCTGCATGTGAAGACTTATACCTAAGCATGCATTCATGAACAGACTTTTCATATGAAAACGACTTGAATGAATGTGTGTCTGTGTGTGCTCATGTCTATGTACAGTTCTATGTGAACGTTTGCATTAATCAGATAATACCTTACATTTAACATATAATCTGAAGGACAGCCAGTGGTATAATGTTGATTATATGTATGATAATGATAATGATGAGATTAGGCGTTTCCTTATAAGGAAACATCCAGCATTCATTGACTGAACAATTAACGCTAATATCGGTTAAGTTTATAAATATTTAGTAGGAAGTGAAGAAAGGACGTTAAAAGAAAAAGGTTCAGGAAGACGATTGACGTCACATTTCAATTTTAAAACAGTTTTTCACTAAATAGGTTTCTCAAGTCGTCTGGGTTTGTTTTATCGTTTCACCCCAAGTAAGGCAATAAAGCCACCAAGACACGAAGGGCTATTGAGCATTAAAACTCTTAGTATTCATGAGGGTTTCCTTCTGAACCGATTGTTAAACACATTGAT
Organism: Acanthosepion esculentum; assembly: GCA_964036315.1. Lineage (NCBI taxonomy): Eukaryota > Metazoa > Mollusca > Cephalopoda > Sepiida > Sepiidae > Acanthosepion > Acanthosepion esculentum. The sequence goes on along the minus strand of OZ038475.1, from coordinate 3,371,136 downwards.
TGAGAAATTCTTGCAAAAATCAGATAACGGTTAGATTTTAATGGAACTTTCAGAATTTATTCACAAATGAATGAAATTATTTTAGAAACGTTTCTTGAAAAACTTGGTAAAAATATCTTTTACATTAGTTCCCCTTTCCAATAATTTAATTTTGAGGAATTCTTTTATGTCGAGTTTAATGTTGATATTAGTTCGAAGGTCACGTCTTTGGCGAATTTAAATCATCAATTTATTTTTGTAAAACAGGACCCCCAGTTACTGAAAATTTGCTCTGAATCGTAAAATAAAATAAATGCAATAACACTAAGACATCATTTAATTAGAAAAGCTTTTAATTGCTTTTATGAATAAAATATATTATGTAAACTATTGTCTTGAGAACAAAAGAAATTTGATAAAATAATGAATTTTTACAAAAATTGTTTGCGTTTTTTAAAAAAAAATTAATTATAATAATTCATAAAGTTTTAAATATTTTAAAATTCTGTATAAATTTGTAGTGGTATGGTTATTAAGCAAATACTATATGGTTATTAAGCAAATACTATATGGTTATTAAGCAAATACTATATGGTTATTAAGCAAATACTATATGGTTATTAAGCAAATACTATATGGTTATTAAGCAAATACTATATGGTTATTAAGCAAATACTATATGGTTATTAAGCAAATACTATATGTACTGTTCCTAAATGGAAAAGCCTACTTCAAAATGAGCGGCTCCGGTATTTTAAAATCAATTTTGGATTTTTTTGGTGAGTGAATAAAAGTACTATTTTTTGAAAATATATATGTCCATATACGACATTATCAGAAAATTCAGAGCGGTAATTATAGTAAATTTAAAGTTTATTGCTAATTTTCTAGCATTTTTTCAACAAGCGTCTTCGTAAGTAAGACTATAAAGTACCTAAAATTCAACAGAATATTTTCTGAATTTTAAAAAGATTACTGTATAGTTAAAAAATTATATAAAAAGGCCTTCACGTTATATTCGTCAAGTTATTGTTACAATAATTGTCCCTCTTCGAAAAAATTCCCAAACATAGGTCTTAACACCTAATAAAACACCCACATTTGTGTTAAAATGCTTTTCTGCGATACTTTAAACTAAAGGTAAGTAATATTTGTTTCAAATTAGATTAATTAAAATTTAAATCAGCTAAACTTCATCAAATAAAGGTTCAGAAAAGTATATTTTATTTTTGAAAGATTTTTTAAGAAAGAGAACTACGACAGATTTGTAAATATGGATGATTTTAGCGTTTTTACTGATAATAAAAAATAATTCCAATCAATTTAAATTCAGTTTGAAATACACCAAATTATTTGCTTATTGGAAATATCAAATTTATTCTATTACCTTGTAATTAAAACTAAGGTAAAATCTTTAAATAAGACTTTTCATTTTAAAAAATTAATTTTAAACCTTAAGTATCATTTTTTTTGGAGGTACCTAGTTATATATAAACAAAAAATATAACATTGAAGACTAATTACCTTTAAGCCCACTAAACACTCCTTTCGTTTACAGAGAGATGGCTGGTAGGACTTTATACTGATTCGAAAATCTTTAGGTGATAATCGGTATTAGCCTTACTCAGCTGTGACGATATTTTTGGGCTATAAGTCCGCGCACAATGCTGCTTTTTAATCAAATATTCAGCTGTCGGTGAATTTAATACAATGACGTGCCTAATGCAAAGTGTCCACTTTTCCCTTTCAAATATTGATTGGTACGTGTTGGTGAACCCGTGTTTTCAACCTTTGACCTGTTCTGCCTAAATAGTTAACATCATATTGACACCTAAATTTGTAAATTGCCTACCCATCATATTAGCTTGATATAATATGATGTGCAGGCAGAACTTACTTCTGGATCGGTCAAGACATAGAAAAAAAAATTCAAATTGTTTCCTATCATGAGTCTATCCTTGGCAGCACCGATATTTTGAAAGACATTCACTATAAAGGGTTTCGTAAGAAACGGATCCCTTTATCGAGGCAAAAGAATTAAAAAAAAAATAACATATTAAAAACAAGTATTTTGGACCGACTTTTCCAAAATATGAGGCTCACTTATATTAACCAACGACAGCCTGGTTGGTATTGGAGAATGGCGAGCCGCTCTACCAACCAATAACCGTTGTACGCTACAGCCTTCTTTCAGGTGGTTGGAATGTCGAACTGACCATATTTTAAATCAGTTAATTTATAATATATATATATATATATATATATATATATATATATATATATATATATATATATATATATATATATCACAGCAATAAACGTATGAAGCTTGATATTACTAGACATATTAAAAACCGGTTGCTTCGCCCGTCAGGGTAATGCCGGCATCACCCTGACGATCCGTTTAAGTGAAACCTAGGTAGGTTTGCCTGGCTCCTTAGGATTATCTTAAGTTTGCTCTACTTAGTGTTTTGAGCACTTGACGTAGTTGTCTTTTCACTCGTTTTGGTTTTTTTTCTTCTTTGGACTTTGAGATTGAACACTGGGTGATTGCTTTCGCCTTTGGTTTAATGTTCTTGATTCTTTCTTTTTTTATTCCCCATTTTTCCTTGGGTACCAATTTGTTCTACTGAACTATCCAAGGTTTTTCCAAACGAGTACCACCATATATATATATATATATATATATATATATATATATATATATATAAATATATGTGTGTGTGTGTGTGTGTGTGTGTATGTTTTTCTTTGTGTGTGCGTGCTTGTGTCGTAAGGACATGGCCTTATTTAAGAAAAGGAATTTAAAACGAATGAGAAGTTAAAATAGAGACAGATATAGCGAATGAAAGTGTGTGTGTTGGAGAAAGAAAGTGTGAGTGCAAGAAGTGAATAAGAGAGAGAGAGAGAGAGAGAGAGAGACAAAGAAGAAGAATGAAAGAGTGAATTGGAGGAAAGGGAAAATAAAAAATAAAATATGTAGAGAGTCTTAGGGAGAGTTTTGATGGAGAAGAAAACGTCATGAGCTTACAGTGAAGTTTATTTCAAGTGTCCTCTTGAGACTCGAAATCATTGTCACATTATTGGATTTCTTTAATCGATTTTCTATTTTTTTTGTTCGTACTTGATCCTTACAAATATGGTCAAAACAAAGCAAACCATTTCCAAAGAATAAAGTTCTTCATCACTTGAAATAAAAGAATGAAACTCAATACTATTAATACAGCAATTGCATGGCCGAGGAAAAACGCCAAGCATTCTCAAAGAAAACGAAAACTAAGATATCTGGGGTTCGAGCCAAAAAGAAGCATCAACTTTTTGGGATCGATGTACGCTAAGGTTTTGTTGTTTTTTCATTATCTCCCTAGATATGCGCTTGTAGACATAACTATGTAGGAAAGATGATCTAGGTACTCTGCAAACTACTGGGACTTGACAATGCAGCTAAATGACTAGTGCATAAGGGACGGAGAAGAAGAAACAAAAAGTGTAACATTTCCGTAGATTCCAGAATCGAAATCGAGTCTTTATAAAAATGAAGAAAATTCCTCAGATCATAGAATTTCATTTTTCCAGTAGACGTTGGAAATCGAAATAAACAAACTGAAAAAAAAAAAACTATTTCCCTCCTGTTGAAGAATTGAAAAGAAATCGTGAAAAAGGGAAGTAGCACTTGTACTAGTCAATATTGGCGTACTTGGAATACTCTCACAGAAACTTGTGAAGAAAACCATTTCAACAACATTATAAAAATAAGCTTGAAACCTGATGACTATGTTATAATAGCGAGGAAACTTACGATCACTGAATGGTTAATGCAAGTCAGCATAAAGAAATAATATTGTAAGCAATGCAAACCAGCTAATAATAATAATAATAATAATAATAATAAATGTGGCATATGTGAACATCAATAATCTCTTTTGTAGTTGGATCCCTCGGATTGATTGCAAAAGATTACAGTAGATTCATTGAAGGGATTCCTGGTAGCCCATGCCTTAAAGAAATACAAAAAATTGTTCTCACAAGTACAGCCCGCATCTTTAATAATTTTTTGGGAATTTCAATGATTTGATTTTAGATCGAATACGTTTAAAATTTTAAAATTAAAAATTCCATTACTTAATGGATTCACCTTTTTCTGAATTCCTCAGGAATATTTTCTAGCTTTTCATATATAGTAAAACAGATTAGAAACATATTGGCAGACAACACAGCGTTCGAAACACATTGACTGGAATTCTATATTTGAGATTTCTTGCCTCCGGTTTTCGGATTGTTTCATTAGAACAGGTTTTATTCGTACGTTGAATAGAATCAAAATTTGCCAAGTTAGCTAAAGTATTTATTCTTCCCGACTTTTGTTTAGAACAAAGTTCCAATCAAATGATTCAGGAATTCTAAGAATTCTCTGGGCAATTTATTAGTTTTCTTTTCCCCAACTATATATTTACCATTATTAACACTAACGCATTCTGGGTTTCTTTTATTGAAAAATAAATGCGATTTTACACAAATATCATTGATCAGTCATCACAATTTAAATAATTGGGATGTACCTCCTGGCTGAAGTGAATGCGTGTCATGTGTTGACGTTCGAATCCAGGCAAATGTTACAATTTCGGATGCTGTTTTTTAAGGCTGGCAATCCCAACTTCATTGTAAAATGCTATTTTCATGGAACGCAGGCAAGTTGTATTTGTAAAATTGGCGCAATACAATCTTTCTATTCCAAATTTCGCCATTTAGCGTTCTAGATATTGGTATTTATCTACTTTCGTACGGATGGAAAGTAATTTCGGTTTAACGTAGAGAATCCTTATACGTACACTTAGGACCAAAATAGCCCAATCTATGTGACCACTGTCATGTTGGTGTTTTTATCCTCCAAGGATCTCTCTTTTGTTCAGTGAGGGAGGTGCTGCTACGTGGATGGAATTCCCAGAGTTTTATTCACTCATTGTTTAATGAAGAAGAGAACATATACTACACTTTGATCATCACATGATGGCAGCGGTTAAACGATATGTTTTGAAATATATTTTAAGCCAAGTAGTAAAAACTTTGAATACAACTTGTTGTACTTGTAAAATCTAACTCTTTACTACTATGAACATTTCCATGGAAGTCTTTAATTTCATTTTTCAAATTATCATTGTTTTAATATATTCTTTTACAAAGTTGGCATTTTTACCTTCAAAAACATCTTGGAACAGTTATTGTCATAACAAAGCCACTGCCACTCAGCGGTGACCGTGTAAGGAAGATAACTATATTAGAATAAAAGTTTACAGACATTATAGACAGAACTATACAAATGAACGTTGCGTATTGTAGCTTGTGAAGTGAATAAAAAAGAATAGAAATGAAATAATAACACGCTTGTAGGATAATACACCTGTAAGAATAAATCTTAAGAAAATCTTGTAGAATTGATTTTGGGAGTTCTCACCACAGACGATGAAAGAGAATAGAACTGAAAGAGAATAACTCATTAATCTGCGTTTGGCATTAAACGTAATTTTGAAATATTATAATAACAGATGATAGTTCGTTCTTAGACCCAAATAGTTCAACTGAAAAGATGTTAGGATGAAGATGAAAAATCCAGCATCGATGTTGACTTTAAATTTAAATTTGTGCCAATAATAACAGGTCGGTTCGAACGTTCGCTTAATCAAGTCATTTAAACAAAGTGAATATGAGTTAAAGATCAAATATGGAACGGAATCTGGCAGTATGAAAAGATAAAGAACAAAAAAGAAACGTTTATCAATTTAACATGTTTAATTTTTATTAAAGCTTAGTCAGAGATTGAGAAAACGGACAAAAAGATGAAAATTCTAGTATTTTCAATTTTGTGTTGTTTGATTTTCATTGGTCAGTGATGTATCACGTGCATTTATGTAAATTTGAAAGCATTCTATTTGTCGATGCGGGCATCAACTGATAATGTGCATTCGTAATTGTGTCTGTGTATGTATAGTAGAAGAATTCTGAAGTTTTCACTTTTCAATTTTGTTTTGTGTGATTTGTCAGTTGTGTATCACTTCGTGATTGTGTGTGCGTGTGTGTCCAGAAAACATTATGGCTGTTGGTTATAATGCACGTGATACATGATTGACCAATGAAAATCAAGCAACACAAAATTGAAAATATCAGTTATTTCGCTCCTTTTGTCTGTTTTCTCAGTCTCTGACGATGCTTTAATAAAAATGAAACATGTTAGACTGACAAAGTGAATGCCCCAATTCAGTTCCTGATTTTAACATTGATTTTGGTGTGAATAAAATTTTAGAACCATTTTACTCAAATTTCAAAATAATACCGCCATATATTAATTTACTTCAAAGTGACCAAATTACGCTAAATCAATTTTCTCCCAAAAGAGAAATGAATGTTATATAAGAGAGTTTTGCATTCAGATTTTCAGGCGTGTATAGGTTTCCTTCATACGTGAAATCGGGGCAAGTTTCCCAGTTGTAGAATTGCAATCAACTTTTGTTATTTCTGCCCAGATAAACTGTTACAGAAAATGTGCTTTGATGGCTATACTTGTTACGTACGCGTTATTGGCTGGTTGCAAATCCTAATCACGTTTGAACCACAGCAAGAAATGAAACAAACAGGTTTAAAAGTTAAGTACACTTTCAGTTCATGCATAAGTTCTGATATCAGAGCGTGTCGAAAAATTGTCTTTACGTGCCTATAAAGAAGCAGAAGATATCCAGGCACTTCTGCCTAATTAAACAACAATATTTTTTCATTTATTTAAAGAATAACAGAAGTAATGAAATATATCTTAACGTTTCACCGAGAGACATAAAACTGAAAGGAGACATCGTGACGACGATCTGTTCAGGGTTAAAATCTTTCTCTTTATTTGACTGGGTCATCACGTTGAGTTGTTTTTAATTCCTCTCATACATCTGCCGTCTCGTCTTCATAAAAGGCCCAGTGTATAATTTACGTTTTAATGTCACAAGAGTCGACTAATTGTGAATTTAGAATTGTCAAGCAGAAGATAATTTCTATGGCCGTTAATTTCAATGTTCAAAATGAATATCATTCCTTTTGGTAAGTTACAGATATCAAATTTCAGGTAAATACACGTTCTTTAATAAAATCTATACAAATTCAGAGATGTATAATGAAAAGGTCAATTTTTTGAAATAAAATTACCTTTTTCTAATATATATATATTTTTAAAACTGAATAAAGGCTACGTTCATTTTACATTAAATGGAACACATTTTTTAGTAATTGCTTGTGTGGGAGTAATACGCAAAACATCTATTCATTATATATATATATATATATATATATATATATATATATATATATATATATATATATATATATGTTAAGCATTTCAGCCCAAACAAGGCGGGAGTGCCACTAACACGCAAGGAGTTACAGAGAGTGCGAGCAAGAGTAAAGAGGGGGGTATTTGATGAAAGGATATAGAGATGGACAGTGATCAAAATCAAATCATCAGATGTCAATTGACATTACATTCGAATATTTGAAGATTATGTCTATCAGAGAACCAACTGATAAATATACAAAACAAGCCCACGTCGACAGTACGACTCAGAGTTCCAGGCACTATGCAATTATCAGGTATGAATAAAATATCATTTATACATTTTTGATGATTGCATAGTGCATGAAACTTTACTTAATCTTAATTAAAACAAATATTACTTGCTTTTAGTTTAAAATAACACAGAAAAGTATTCTTTTTAATATGGAGGTGAATGTTTTTATGAGGTGCTGACATATCTATCGATAACCTGATGTTTATAAGATTTATGTAAGGGGGAAATACTTGTAGTAAAATTACATGACGGATATAACGTAAACAACATTTTTACATAATTTTTGAACTTTGTATATCCAAAAATTTAAAATATTTGAAGCATTCTTATATTTTGTTGAATTTTATGTACTTTGGTTTATTAGAAATTACAAAGAGGCTTGTTGAGGAAATGTTAGAAAATTACCAATAAATTTTAAATTTACTATAGTTAGCGCTCTTATTTTTTGAAAATGTCATCTACGGACATCCGTATTTATAAAAATCGGCACATTTATACCCACACAAAAAAATTCATAATTCTTTTTAAAATACTCGGCTCGCTGAATTATAGTAAGCTCTTCTGTTTATAATGACTAAATATAGTTTTTATTGAATAACAATATCATTTGCCCGATACAGATTAATACAGAATGTTAAAAGATTTAATAAATTATAAATTATTCTAATTAAAATGAAAAAAAAAAATGCAAACAATTATTGAAAAAAATGTTTTTCTTAAGACAGTAGTGTCCATAATGTATTTTATTCATAAAAGCAATTAAAAGCATTTCTAAACAGAGTCCTAGTATTATTACAACTTTATTTTACAATTCAGAGCAGATTTTCAGTAACTGGAGGTGCTGTTTGACTAAAAAAATATGATAATTTATATTCTCTGAAGACTTGTCCTTATAATTTGATAAGGGGTCTCCCCTTTTTCACACAAATGGACTCAACCGAGGTATACATATACTATCACCAGGGAATACCCGGCAGTACGTTAAGACAGTCGAGGAGTCTGTATCAGAGTAGTATTAGAGGAGGGTAACACAAGAGTCACCGTCACAGCACCTAGACTCAGTAAGGAGTCATACCGCGATACTTCAATACCAAGACTATATATATATTATTGCTACTAACCCGCATTCCTGGATCTACTAACCCGTATTACCAGTTTGTATTATTACGTTAATACATTTTCCTTATCTAATCCTGGCGTTTGTTATTTATTGATATCGGATTTCATCCCGGAATCCACAACAGAATTAATATAAGTATTAAGGGCTACAAAAAAGAATTCTTCAAAATTTCATAAAATTAAATAAGTGCTTGCTAACAAATATAAAAAAAAAATATCACCATTTTCTGAAAACCAACATTTAAAAAATAATTTAATTCATTTGCGAATAATTTTTGAAAGTTTCATTAAATTCCGACGATTATTTTCAAAGAATTTGCAAATCAAAAAGGCGCTGAAATATCCCCTAATGATTTATGTTCCTGTGTTACTGACAGGAAAACAATATTTTTATCAAAACTTCGATGGTTCTAAAAAGGATTAAAGAAAATAATTTAATAATCAAAAAATTCTTTGCTCTTTCCTCTTAACAAAGATTTTTGACGATAAAGCCATGTTTTTTATTGAGGCATTTTTTCATCATGGTATACTCATTTTTTAGCGAATCAATGGAGTTATATATCGGTACATATGTACCTTGCTATCGAATAGAAAAAGATAAAAATGTTCATTTTAAGAAATTGTAGTTACAATATTGAGACTGTCCCGTGGCTGAGATAGTTGCGTATAAACTATGTGTCTATTTCAATTCCATCGCTTTGACTGCATGTTGTCCTATTTTTACGTACAAGCCGAGTTTCTGGTTTAAAATCGGTTACAAAATCGAATGTCGACAAGGTAAAAAACTACTCTGTCATAAGTTTTTTTTAACCTTGATTGGGATAAGGTTGGGTTAGAGTCCATCGATCACCGGCCCAAATTTTTTTTTCAAAAGCACTGGGTATTAGATCGTTTTTAGGGTAAATTAGGGTCACTGAATCCGAAAATGTACTTCGTTCTGTTGAATTGACTCGATTTTTTAAAATATTAGACTTCAGTTAATCTCCATGATTAAATTTCTCCAAACATGCTAGATTTGCTTTCTTTACTCGTCGCTTTGTTAATGTTAGGGGAGATAACTCTATCCATGAAAGAGAATTCTTTATTTTGCGTACAGAAAATTATTTCCGGATAGAATACTTCGAGACTGGGTGAGAAATAAGATGGCTACCGTTTAAACACATACGCACGGATTGATTTAATCCTTTTTCATCCACCTGCATCAAGTAAGGTGAGACATAAATAAATATTGTTTGTAATTAAAATACAATAGCTCTTTTATTTTATATTCATTGTTTATCCTATCAGCCTGGGATATAACAGTTTACATTTCTTAAAATTGTATAATTCTTTAGATATTAAGGAGAGCTCCAGCCAATGTGCTGCTACCAGAATTGCAGACAGGATTTGTGATACCAATGATCTAATGTCTCTATATTTCAAGAATACAAAGCTTTGATCTAGAATTCTAAGTGTCAAGGTTTCCACAATGCCCCTGGTGGTCTACTGCTACATATGTGGTAAATTTGGGGATCCTGTCTCGGTGAACATCTTATTTTTGACTCTGAAGCTAAGTTAATATTTTACCGTAACAGTAACGAGGAACTTGTTTGCTATTTTAGTGAAGAAGACGACTTTGCAACAACATCCAAGACTTTCTTGTAGCAATCGGACAGTTTCAGTACAATCCAGCTGAGTGACGTTTAATTATTGACAATTCTAAACGAAGTTTGGAGTGTGTGTTGTTGTTTGTAACCCATTTGGTCATCTGGTGTTCTTGAAGCGCACTACATGAGTGTAGAAAGATTGTTCTAGAAAAACGTGTGTTATGATGAACACAAGTAGATAATATTTGTGAATTTTAAAATGGTTATGTTTTTGTGAGGGAAAAGAAGGATTGCCCTATTCGTGAAGAGCTTGTTGTGGGGACAAATAATGGCAATGAAAATAACCCTGGTTAACCGTGATAATATATTATATTTAAATCGCATCTGTGAACCCATCATCCCACTACAGTTGGGCCCAATGAAACAATTCGTCGAGGCATTAGATCAAGATGGCGATGCTTCAGTTATACTTACTCAGAATTTCTGGTTGTAGTGATGAGCAATTGAAGGCAGGAATTTCTAATGGAACACAGATAAGAAAATTGGTTAACAATAGACATTTTGTCTCCCACACGACTGAGATTTAGGCTGCTGTATGGATTTCTTTGTCGCAGTTGTGAAAGGCTCCCTGAGAAAAAAAGAAATCAGGTAACTACCAGCAACTAGTCGAAGTAATGCTAAAAAAACTTCCAAGCTCTTGGAACAAGAATAAGTATCAAAATCCCCTACTTGTTTAGATTCTCTTAAGACCTTTGGTAATGTAAACGAAGAATAGAAATAACTTTTACACCGTGACACCAAGACTATGGAGTGGTACCAAGTACCAAGCCAATGATGTTCAGTTGCTGCTGGAGCATTATGCATGATTGCATAAGAAAACTCACAAGAGGAAATCTTATAAGACAAGCTTCCTTCGGATGAAGTAAAGTACAATGACAGTTCGAGATATTGGGCCTGTAAAATATTATGTTGAATAGCATATAAAATATTCTGCTAGTTTACTTTTGGTGTGACATTTGATTCGAAATCAAATTTTAATTTTATAACTTTTCATTAATCTCTTATAATAAATGCAGGAAATGTTCAGGTTCTTCTTTGTTCATTGCTAAAATAGTAACATGCTGTAAGGAAATATCATAATTTAATTATTCGTATACAATCAGAAAAGTTAAATAAAACATTGTTTGATTACCAATTAATAACCTAAGTAGCATAATAAATGTGGTTTTGTTGAAATATTCATGACCCAGTTGCACAGTAACCCAATTCGTATTATTGTGTACAGATTTGCAAACACGAAAAATGCATATCCACAATATCTTAAAACTTAGAGATAATGTTCTCCATGAATTCAGCTAGCACAATGGACCCTAGAGTATCACAAAATATGACAAAAAAGCCTTGTTGGCCAGTATAATCAATGGAATACTGTGATGTTACATAAATGACACAGGAGACGAGAATATAAATTCGGCAAAGAAATGACATAATGTTGACTATCACAGCACGACTGAGGTCGGTTAGAACCCTGATTTAAATACTGGAGATTAGATATTTGCTGCCTGCCAGCCAACTTCCAGCAATAGCTGTCAGCTGTCTCTGGTATGAAGATATAACATCATCAACAACAACAACAATAATAATAATAACAGACAGAAACAGGAAATTGATTGTTCACTGAAAAGGAAGCTCCTACGGCATCATCTTGCTGTGAGAAAAGCGAATAGTAGAATGTATTTGTTCGCAACAGAAATGCCTCCAACGATCTTAATTGGTTCATTGTTAAAGACAGCCACTTTTCCTTTCTTGTCTATGAATAGAGTTCAAACTTCCTAGAGAAATCAAGAATAAAGATTTAACGGTTTTTGCCAGAAGGTGTGAGAAGAACGTCGAAAGTATGCCGAAAAGGTTATCGCCCTCAACCTGTCTGTTTATCAAACATGATACAAGGCTCATCTGCTAGAAATAAGATTGCTTTAATAAAAGATCTTCAAGTTCACGCCCATCCATCTATCTATCTATCTATCTATCTATCTATCTATCTATCTATCTATCTATCTATCTCAGTCTTTTCTTATCTATCTATCTATCTATCTATTTATCTATCTATCTATCTATCTCAGTCTTTTCGTATCATATCTATCTATCTATCTATCTATCTATCTATCTATCTATCTATCTCAGTCTTTTCGTATCATATCTATCTATCTCAGTCTTTTCGTATCATATCTATCTATCTATCTATCTCAGTCTTTTCGTATCATATCTATCTATCTATCTATCTATCTATCTATCTATCTATCTATCTATCTATCTATCTATCTATCTAACTATCTATCTCAGTCTTTTCGTATCATATCTATCTATCTATCTCAGTTTTTCGTATCATATCTATCTATCTATCTCAGTTTTTTCGTATCATATCTATCTATCTATCTATCTATCTCAGTTTTTTCGTATCATATCTATCTATCTATCTATCTCAGTTTTTCCGTATCATATCTTTCTATCTATCTATCTATCACAGTTATTTTCGTATCATATCTATCTATCTATCTATCTATCTATCTATCTATCTATCTATCTATCTATCTATCTATCTATCTATCTATCACAGTTTTTTCGTATCATATCTATCTATCTATCTATCTATCTATCTATCTATCTATCTATCTATCTATCTATCTATCTATCTATACTAAGGGAGCGTGGCCGAGTGTTTAGAACGTTGGCTTATCGGCCATGAACCCGGGTCCGAATGTCACTATAGTCGATTTTTCTCTATGTTATCAGTCTGAGGAGGCGATCTCAGCGTGCGACACTTTTGTAAAAATGCCTTAAAAACCATACGACGACTTAATCCAAACCTTGTGAATAAAATTGGGTAAACAGAAGTGTTTGGAAGTTGTCGATGGTTGTGCTGGCACGAAGTCACAAGTCATCGTGACCCAGCCTACTGGAGTTGTTCAAATTGCTGAGTAGAATCTTCTGCTCAGTAAAGTTTGCGTATAAACCAAAGATGGGCTCTGTGGATGTTGAACAAATACGTATCTATCTATCTATCTATCTATCTATCTATCTATCTATCTATCTATCTATCTCATTCTGTTCATAGCTATCTATCTATCTATCTATCTATCTATCTATCTACGTCTTTTCGTATCATATCTATCTATCTCATTCCGTTCATATCTATCTATCTATCTATCTCATTCTGTTCATATCTATCTATCTATCTATCTATCTATCTATCTATCTATCTATCTATCTATCTATCTATCTCATTCTGTTCATATCTATCTATCTATCTATCTATCTATCTATCTATCTATCTATCTATCTATCTATCTATCTCATTCTGTTCATATCTATCTATCTATCTATCTATCTATCTATCTCATTCTGTTCATATCTATCTATCTATCTATCTATCTATCAGTCTTTTCGTATCATATCTATCTATCTCATTCTGTTCTTTATCTATCTATCTATCTATCTATCTATCTATCTATCTATGTATCTATCTATCTATGGGTGTATATATATATATATAATATATATACATATATATATATATATATATATATATATATATTATATATATATATATTTATATATATCAGTTTCTTCATAACTATTTCCATCTGTTCAGATCTATCTGTGCGTCGTCTGCATGGTAACTAAGATAATTGCGTGTCTATATGTCATATATATATATATATATATATATATATATATATATATATATATATATATATATATATATATGTAATTTAAAAATTGTCCTCTACTGCTGTGAAGTTCGGTGAAACTGTTCCTGAACGTCTCTGATACGATACACACATATTTTAATTGGAAAAGCAGACATTTTGAAAAGAAATGTAATAAAGTTAACCCTATGTCACTGACACAGTTACCGTTTCCGTTGCTTTAAACTAAACAAATATAATATTCAAGCTCCGAAGAAAAAATAAAATAAACGAAAGACCTAAATAAATAAACATATTAAGTGAATAATAAACGCAAGTAATAATAATCTTAATAATAATAATAATAGTAATAATCAACAAATATTTAAGTAATCACTAGTAAATAATGAGTAAAAAGTTTAAAGTAGCTTTAAATAAAGATATTCTGGTCCATAATTATTGCTACTCATAGTCAATCATTTGAATTATAACCGTTAATGTCTACCCAATAAACGTTTGGATAATGCAATAGTCTTTACTACCCATAATGCACCACTGACCAGAAATATATGAGCCAAAATTCAAAACATATGGCTTGAAGATTTCATTCAAGCATGAAATAGACTGACGATGCTTGGTGTTGACCTCAGTACCCACTCACTGTCTTTCTTTCCGAAGTGAAAAGTTGTCTGGGTCACAAAATAGTGACAAGCAAAATAACTCAATCTATTTGGGTGGCAGTGTCAAAAGAGGTTAAAGTTTTACAGCCAAATTTCGAAAGAATGTCTGAATGACCTTCGACATTTAACATCAGCTGGTATAGTTCAATGATCATGTGTTGTACTCGAGGCGATCTTACGAATAATTTCAGTTCATGTGAATCAAAACATGAATTCTTGATTGCATGGAATCAGCCTTGAGATCCTGTAGACATCACGTGACAATAGATTTATTAAGTGACAGCGATTTTAGTGAAATGTTTCATGGAGCCACTCGCCATAGAGTGTTGTTTGTTTCTCCCTTCATCTTTCGAGTGGAGATTAGGGAGGGCTGCAATCAAAGAAGAAGGGATTCAAGAAACAGTGAATGTTTTGGTAGCCAGGTTGCTAATCCGACCTTTTATTTATCCGATGATAATGAAAGAATGGAGATTTGTGCCTTTCCCAAAAGGCGGAAGCCGAAATTTGAACTTTGATTCTATTTCCCTGCTGTTAACTTTTTGACCGGCGCGTAAACAATGCCAGATCTTAATACTTTAACAAAATAGAATTCGATCATTTATCCTTTTAGCCATAGATTAAGTCCTTCAATATCATCGTAGTGTTCAGTGCACAAAGGATTTCTATGCTACAAATACCATTCAGTTAGATTTTCATAGGAAAGACTTTCTATGCTACAAATACCATTCAGTTAGATTTTCATAAGAAATACTTCCTATGCTACAAATACCATTCAGTTAGATTTTCATAGGAAAGACTTTCTATGCTACAAATACCATTCAGTTAGATTTTCATATGAAATACTTTCTATGCTACAAATACCATTCAGTTAGATTTTCATAAGAAATACTTTCTATGCTACAAATACCATTCAGTTAGATTTTCATAGGAAAGACTTTCTATGCTACAAATACCATTCAGTTAGATTTTCATAAGAAATACTTTCTATGCTACAAATACCATTCAGTTAGATTTTCATAAGAAAATCTATTTTCAAAATAAAGAGTGAAAATAAATAAAAATGGATGACACACTTTCAAAATAGTTGGACTTGAAATATTGAGAATTTAAGGTTTTTTTCTTCTTCTGTTTTGTTTTAATGGTGGTATTTCTGTTTGTTATGTGAACATTTTCCGGAAATAAAATAACTCGTTTCCTACTTTTGATAAAAACAACATCTATGCTCCTTTAAAGCCTTTAAGAAGAGGTTCTGAAATTTACACAACTCAAAGGTAAAACGCTCGATAATTCATATTCAGAAAAGCCAATTCCAATTCATGACCAATGATTAGTTTTCTTTTATTGCTGACTAAAGAATTGGAGATTCTGGCTTTTGGCGCCATAAGGTAATTTCCATTTGCAATTATCATAACGGTATTGTATGTTAAATCCAAAAAGTACTTTATATTCATTTATACGCCTGCAGCCAGAGACACGTACATCATCATCATCATTCCTCCTCCTTCTTTTCTTTTTCTTATGTATCGTTGTCGGCCTCCTTTTTTTCTTCTTCTTCCTTTGCCCTCGGCTACTAGATATTCTGTTTGCTATTTCTTCTACTTGGAATATCAAAGACCGTTTTCTTTCTGGTTTTGTTATGGTAATCATCAATGTTTTTCTATTTGTTTTTCTTTCTTTTTTTCCCTTTCCCTTTTTTGGGGGGATTCTTTTTCTTTAGCTGCTTTATCTTCTCTTTACTTCTACGTCTATTTCTTCTTTTCTTTCTCTTTCTTCTTTTTTCTCCCGTTTCTTCTAAAACGTCTTCTTTTCTTTTTTCTTTATTTTTTACCTTCTCTTTCGCATCATGAGTATAAAGACGGTAAACTATAGACGATTGTTAGGGGAAGTGGTATATAATCAGAGTTAGAAAGCGCTTAATAATGACAGATTCTGGACGTCGGACGGCCATCCGGATAAGAGATTCTCCTTGCTTCTACCTGATCGATTCCTTGTTCGCCTTCCTCTCCGTCCAATCACGCTGCACTTAACAATTATAACTCTACTTCATTTATTATTATTGATATTCAGACTACTATTCCGTCAGCATTAAACTCAGAAAGACCAATAATTTCTCCAAGTTTAAAACAAAAAACTGGAATAGAAATTAGATTTCATTATTTACTCTTCAAATTCTTTTTAATTAACCTGCATCATGTCGACTATTGTTATTTTTATACAGGTCAACAAATCAAATCTAAATTTCTTTTTATAGACACAAGATCGAATCGAAATCTTTTAGACGATGACTGTCTAGAAAAGTACAGTTTGTAGGCATAATTGTTGGCATAATTGTTGGCATAATAACTGAATTGCATGGCGAGCTAGATACGTACATTAAAAAGAAAACAATTATAAAGTTAATTATTGAGGGGCCTCCCCTTTTTACACAAATGGACTCACCCAAAGTATACATATACTACTACCAGTGAATATCCGGACAGTCAGTAAAGAGTAGACGGCGACGTTTTCTCTGTTAGACGGGCGAACTCTCTGCCTCTGGGCAGAGAGGAACCCGGACGAGGCTCCGCCGAAGGGCAGAGCCTCGTTCGTGAGGTTGACAAACCCGATCCCGTTTATACGGGTTCTACAGGCATTTTTGACCGAGCCTACGGGCTCGGGAATACCCCACTTTAAACCCGGCCTTGTGCCACATCTATCCCTCGTGGGGGGGGACAGTAAATACTGCCAGTAATAGAGTAGACGGCGACGTCTTCTCTGTTAGACGGGCGAACTCTCTGCCTCTGTGCAGAGAGGAACCCGGACGAGGCTAGGCCGAAGGGTAGAGCCTCGTTCGGGGGGGTTGACCAACCCGATCCCGTTTATACGGGTTCTACGGGCATTTTTTGGCCGAGCCTACGGGCTCGGGAATACCCCACTTTAAACCCAGGCTTGTGCCACATCTATCCCTCGTGGGGGGGGGGGCAGTCAAAAACTGTCAGTAATAGAGTAGACGGCGACGTCTTCTCTGTTAGACGGTCGAACTCTCTGCCTCTGTGCAGAGAGGAACCCGGACGAGGCTACGCCGAAGGGTAGAGCCTCGTTCGGGGAGGTTGACCAACCCGATCTCGTTTATACGGGATCTACGGGCAAATTTTTGGCCGAGCCTACGGGCTCGGGGATACCCACGGCAAACTCGGCCTTGTGCCACATCTATCCCTCGTGGGGGGACAGTAAATACTGTCAGTAATAGAGTAGAGTCGGTCGGGTAGAATAATGTAGCGGCAAGAGTCATAGTAACGAGCACGTAGACTCAGTAAGAAGTCATACAGCGATACGTCGATATCAAAGACTGTATATATATTTTGCTACTAACCCGCATTCCTGGAACTACTAACCTGTATTACCAGTTTGTATTATTACGTTAATACATTTATTTTCCTATATTCATTCTTGGCGTTTGTTATTATTTGATACCGGATTTCATCCCGGAATCCACAACATTAATGAAAACAACATTTTCATGGGGTTAGTCTGAATTCTGCTTAAGTAAATTTTCGCAACGATTATTTCAGGATTGTGTACAAATAAAATAAAAATGTAATTTAAAATTTAAATATTTCTTCAAGAAAGCATTATATCGAAAGTTTATAAAAAACAAAGCCTTCTACTACGTAAGCAAAACTCAATATTAAACAACTTTCATTCATGTTAAATAAAAACATAAATCATTGTTTCCATTGTTAATGAGTCGTTTTTTTTAAAATTCACGTTTTGTTATGTTCGATTAATTATGCAGTCTAAATGCGACCTGAGCGCAGCTTTTGCTTGGTTAGCATCACATACCATTGCTTGGTTAGTATCACATACCATTGCCCTTGTATTCAAGTTCATCTTTACCTTTTTATTAGATTTTTAAAACCTGTAATTAATACAGGAATTTATTTTAATTATTATAATTAATATTAGATTATACAGTGGATGTGGGTTGAAAAAAAAATGCCTTGATTTTCATTTGCAACAAATAAGTATTCACAGCTGTTGTATGTTTTTTCTTAATTTTATAAAATCTTCTCCCCCTCCTCCGTACGACACGGAACAAATGTTTAAAAGAAGAAAAATAAAGTCAAAAAACACATAAATCAACAATTATTAGAAAAGAGTCTGAGATTTCAATGATTAAAAAAAAACTGTAATCATTAAGTAAAATAAAAAAGAAACATGAAGAAAAATAAATATATTCTATCATCTTTTAATGTTACGACAATATTTGGATGCTGTTGCTGAAATTAAAAGAATACAAGAGCTATGTTTATATTTAATTGTAGAATGGTGTCAATTTCTGGCATCAAATCTCAAGAATCCCAAAACTCTGAAGACTCAAGATAAATTAAAGACTGGAAAAATATTATGTGCAACTGAGATTGGCATTTTTCTCGTTTCCTTCTGGTGATGTGAAATTTACTTCTGAATTGGCATTCATCAAGCCAATTTCTCATTCAGTTGCTTTAGGGGCTTTTTTTTAATGATGAATCAATGAGACAAGGTATGGACGAAAGGAAAAGATAGTGTATTCCAGCCAAGCCTGAATAACAGTCACCAGGGCTGCTTTTTTTTTTTTGGACAAAGAAATGGAGATCAAGAAAATGACCGCTGCGTCTTTTATAACGGAAAATAGAATTAAAAAGAAAAATGCAACATTATCTTCAAAACTTGAGGAAAAGCTTTGTTTCAAGAAGCTACAAGGAATGATTTCATATTTGATTAAAACATATTTAAAAATCTAACTTATTAATTTTTTACACACACACACACACACGCACACACACACACACACACACACACACACACACACACACACACACACACACAGAGGATGTGTGTTTAGAGTGGGGTTAATCGGCGCGGAAGTGTAAATGGCTTCGCACAAATGAGAAAATGCATGGATCCATCCATTCTGTCATCAATTATGGGAATATACAGCAGAGGTGACTGGGTTTTTTTAGCCTTTTTAGCAAACAGTCTAGAAGTATGACACTGAATTCAAAATCAGTTAGGTCTCGTTCTAAAAAACGCGGATGAGTTTAATGGTACCTAGACGAGAAAGTGCACACACACACACACACACACACACATATATATTGAGTGTTTGGAGGCAATAAAACAGTGCTCGATATAAAATAATCGAACTAAATTTATACTACTAATAAATATATACTTGCTACTCACCGTTTAGTGCTAACTTCCTGGAACAAATATATATATATATATATATATATATATATATATATGTACAAGTGTAAGTTTCGTTAAAAACCACTGACAAGGAACTGCGGTTAAGCTTTTTATTTATTTTCCTTGTTGCCTGCCGCGGTTCATGTAATTTAATAATTGTGTATTTGGGCATCAATCCTTCTTTTATACAAGTTTAGATTAAGTTTTTTATTTATTTTCAACATGTTTGCCTCCAAACACTCAATATATATATATATATATATATATATATATATATATATATATATATATATATATATATATATATATATATATAGTACAGGTAATAAATCCGTTTATAACCCAAGTGGATCCTAGTAATATAAATTATTAAAACTGATCCACAAAAAGAGCTCAATGGATTTATTACAACAGAGGAAATAAATTACGCAACAAAATCCAAAATTACCTCACATGGGGGGGGGATAAATCTATTACAACTGACGACCATAACTACGTAAGTCTTATTCAACCCCAGTGTATAGACTGTGTTCGTGTCGGACTTAGAAATTTAACTTTTTATATTTATTTATATTTTATATATATGCCATTGACGGAAAATAAAATTGCTTTGTTTCACGTTATTCAAGGTTAAATGTACAGGCAATATAGATTAGCGTTCTTTTATATCTTCAGCGTTTCTCCTCGGTACATAAGTATAACCGACATTTACGTTTATATAGCCTCCCTCACCCCCTACAGATCTATAATTCCATCAATAAGAACATTACTTTAGTCCAATGAATTCCTTTTTAAAGTTGGATAGAATTTTTCCACTTAATTATTTACCAAGATTGATTACAGTAAATGATCGCATATGAAGTGTACAGGCTCCAAATTAAGGATATATCAAAAGTACCCTAACCCCACATTATAGATCTTCCTTATACTTTAATATAAGATCGTAAAGACAGCGACTATAATCCTGCAGTACAACATTCTTAGTCTTTTGGATCCATTGATGTCCTAAGATGGGCAAACAGAACGTTTTAGGCTTTGTCCGTTCGGCTTTTTAAAATGTTTAATGGAGATCAGTTCGAGTGTGTCAGCCAGGGAAGTTGTCAAACGTCTTTTAGAAAATGTTGTGTAGGACGAATATCATCCGGGCCTTTTGGAATGGCATATCTTTTTGCAGGAATGTTAGCAGATTTGGTTGAAAAATGGCATTGTTCATTGTCCCCTCTACAAATATCAAAGGCGAGCGACATTTGTAATATTGCCCCATGATACCAGGTTCCGTTCCTGTGGGTCGTGGACGAATACATTCTCGACGATGTCACTCCACGGTTCTATGTACCATATGCAAACGGCCGTCGCTTACATGAAGGTAGAATACATTTTACACCAATTCCGATAGACAGCAAGCTTGCAAATTAGTCTTAATTCAGAATCAGTCCAGATTCACCTCATCTAGCTGAATGAGCGTACCCAGGGATTTGGGGGTACGATCTGGATTATCCAAGAAACTCCATCAAGTCGACAGAGGTGACATCTCGACGTTTGTTTTTTTCCTCTACTTCGCTTCTATATATAATGCAATGGCGTGGTAAAAACAGAATCAAGTCCGGATGAGCTAGAAATTTGAGAAATAATAGATCTTCGAGGGATGTAGAAAGATGTGAGGAGTTAAGAAGGAGAGAATTCTCAATCAGGGTTCCGGGCGATAATCAGAAAAACACCTGATAAGAAATATAATAATGAATTTTGACAACAATAATTTATACATAAAACGATATCTATCTGTCTATCTATCTATCTATCTATCTATCTATCTATCTATCTATCTATCTATCTATCTATCTATCTATCTATCTATATCTTTTAGTCTATTCATTATCTATCTATCTATCTCTTTTAGTCTGTTCATTATCTATCTATCTATCTCTTTTAGTCTGTTCATTATCTATCTATCTATCTCTTTTAGTCTGTTCATTATCTATCTATCTATCTATCTATCTCTTTTAGTCTGTTCATTATCTATCTATCTATATCTTTTAGTCTGTTCATTATCTATCTATCTATCTATCTATCTATCTATCTATCTATCTCTTTTAGTCTGTTCATTATCTATCTATCTATCTCTTTTAGTCTGTTCATTATCTATCTATCTATCTATCTACCTCATTTAATCTGTTCATTATCTATCTATCTATCTATCTATCTATCTATCTATCTCTTTTAGTCTGTTCATTATCTATCTATCTATCTATCTATCTATCTCTTTTAGTCTGTTCATTATCTATCTATCTCTTTTAGTCTGTTCATTATCTATCTATCTATCTATCTATCTATCTATCTATCTATCTATCTATCTACCTCATTTAATCTGTTCATTATCTATCTATCTATCTATCTATCTATCTATCTATCTATCTATCTATCTCTTTTAGTCTGTTCATTATCTATCTATCTATCTATCTATCTATCTATCTATCTATCTATCTATCTATCTCTTTTAGTCTGTTCATTATCTATCTATCTATCTCTTTTAGTCTGTTCATTATCTATCTATCTATCTATCTTATCTATCTATCTATCTATCTATCTATCTATCTATCTATCTATCTATCTATCTATCTATCTATCTATCTCTTTTAGTCTGTTCATTATCTATCTATCTATCTATCTATCTATCTATCTGTCTTTTTCTATCTATCTATTCGAAATTGGCAAGAGAGTTTATGTTAAACTTGATAAACAAAATTTTATAATCATTCAGCTATGAAGCGATAAAATTAATTGATTATCTTAATATGAAAAGGTATTGAATATAGGCAAGAAAATGCAGAGCAATACATAGTGTTTGAACAATGCAATTTTCAAATCCTCTCAAATATCGTTTCTGATAAATGGAGGAGATGAATTATATCTTCTTTTCGGTGTGTCCCAATGGAGAAAATGGCAAAGATCACTTATGATGTAGGATAATAGTTTGTCATAATTACCGTTTGCTAGAAATGGTCGTTGTTATTCGTATATATATATATATATATATATATATATATATATATATATATATATATATATATATATATATATATATATATATATATATATATATTTAAAGGCAATTTCTCAGTAAATAAAAATCAGTGTGGGTAGAAAAAGGAAAGGAAAGAAAATCGAAATGAGTTGTTTGGCCAGGTGAAAAATTTCTCAAAGAGTCAAAATTCCTGCATGTCTATTCATAGTTTGTTTTTTTGTTTGTTTTTTTACAATGAAGTGGATTTGAAAAACAAAAATTATAAAAAATTACAACTCCAAATTCTCAAATGAAAAGTCATCTGGCATTATTGTCATAGAAAAGGTTTATTTTCTTATTCATTTAAGCTCTCATATATTTTCTTTCTTTCTTTCTTTCTTTCTTTCTTTCTTTCTTTCTTTCTTTCTTTCTTTCTTTCTTTCTTCAGCAATCCTTTCTGTCTGCTCTTTTTGTTTAACGCTGTTAATCAAAATTTGTAATTTTTATCTTTCAGTCTCTTATTTATCAAGAATAACATCATTTTCTATATATATATATATATATATATATATATATATATATATATATATATATATATATAGAAAATGATGTTATATATATACATATATATATATACATCAGTACACACAAACACGCATGTAACATGCAAATATATATATCTGCTCATATAGGATATATTTCAAATCACACACACACACACACATACATATATGATTATATATATATATATATATATATATATATATATATATATATATATATATATATATATATCCGTGTAGGCGTGATTATTGCTCATAGTGTATTTAGGCATCAGTCCTTCATTAAAAGATGTGTCCAAATAAATAGATAATGTCTATTGAGCCTTTTGGTGATTTTTCCCTTTTGTTTTCGTCCAATACAAGTCCCAAAAGCCAATCAAGGTAGAGAGATATTGAATGAGATTGTTGTTATAAGGATAAGCATATAAAAAATCAAAGTGAGGATAGATAACGGTTAACCGGAGATTGAAGAGGTTATGATTGCAGTTATTTGGAACCATCCTATCTGATTTAGCGAAATTAAATGTGGATCATCTTTGATCGTTTTCAAAGAAGAAGCTATAAAGCTGAGAAAAAACTAATATGTTTTTGTATTGTTGTGAGTTAAAATTCTAAAATTTCCTTAGAAGTACGAAATAGAATTTAGTGTTAACTGACAAGTATGACATATTAACAATTCAGCACTAGACTGTAACAAATTTTATAAATAATAAATTACTTTCTTTTATTGTTAATGACCTCTGGAATTTGTAATGATTTTTGCATTTAAATAGTATTTTTTGAATGATATTTTACCACTAGAGGAATGAGGATAGAAGAAAAAAGAAATGAATCAGGATGAAGAAGAGGAAATTGGCCGAGAGATTATAAAAGTTTCAAGAAAAACAACGGAGATTTTGCTTTGTTTATGAGATTTTCAGTTTTTCTCGGTCAACCTTCAAAAGATGCGCGAACGTAAAAAAAAGAGTAAAAGCTGTCATCAGAATGCATGCACAAATGTTCAGTGTGGCCTCAGATATAATTCAAGTTTAGTAGACATTTTTATCTACACTTAAAATATCCATAAAAGTGTCATAATAAAAATATAATTAAAAAAAAAAATTCCTTCCACTTCCGGTTTTTTCTTCCTTGATTCTTTGAAGCAAGTATTATTTTCTTAGCACAATTAAAAGAACGCATTGGAACAGAAGATGAAAATTTTCTCATTGTATTCTTTCAGAAAAGGCAATACATTTAAAAAATCAGAATTTCCAAGCTATTTACTTTATGAGTAAATAAAGCATTCAGACTAGCACCCGTACCTTTTTATCGGTTCACTTCAAAATGCGAGCATATTAATCATTCAATAAAAAAATGAATTAAATCAATTATTAATGACTAAGGGAGATTTCGATATTCGTTATATGACTTACTTTTTTATTCCTTCATTCACAAATAAAAATAACAAAGTTCTTAAATTATCAATTAACAAACTTTGGAATAAAAAGCAGAAATCAATGAAGTTGTAGAGTTAATATTATTTCTTCAATCAAAGAACAGACTTCAATCTGCATACAACACTTTGTTTAGCTATCATCATTTGACTAACGCCATCTGTCTATTAATAATCTCGAGTATTCCATCCGATAAGAAGGTCGCCTACCATGGAGTAATAGACAGCAAGATCACTATTCGCTGGGCGAGAGAAAGTTTCATTTTTTTTGTCTTGATATTTTGTTTTTACTTTGAAAGTATCTACGTTAATTTCTGTTTTCCTCAACAAATCTTTTTTTTCTAATCGGTTGAATTACAGACATATAATTATGTAATTATCTATGTATACATACTGTGGTTATATATATGTATATACTAAGGTCAAAGAAGAATGACATTGGTAAGCTTTTGACAAATTAAGATCAGTACTACCTTGGGAATAACTTAACATGCAGTGTGAGTCAGAAAAAACAGAAATCAATGAAAACTTTTAACAAACATGTTGAATTTTCTTTGTATTTATTTCAGGATGCTAAAAATCAGGTTGTGACGTGCAGTGTTTGGTTGAAACACGTAAGTACAGTTGAAAATTATAACTTGGAACACATTTTAAACATTATGTAATAACAATAATAATTTTCATTGACATGTATATAAAAGCTGTTGTTTCGGAAGAAAATAGATTTTTAAGTGAATTTTAAAGACAATATTTAGACATTTGTCCATAGATTTATTCAACCCCAGTTGTATCATTTTTTGTTCATTAAATTTCACAGTCTTTGAGGCAACGTCATGATTCCATCCTTTTCGAACTTGACCATCTTTCCGGGTGAGGAATTGGACTTAGGTTTTTGACAGGCTTCCAGAGAATTGAAATTCTTTCCAATTAAGGGTATTTTGCAGCTGATCCGATGGTATAGCGTCATGCAAGTGTAGTAAGACATCCTAAGCAAGCTGCAAAGATACATGGGGTCTGGCATCGTCCTGCTGGAAGACGACACTCTTTTGTTTGGACATTTCTGCGACTGCTACTTTTAATCGGTCCAATTAGAACAGCCTGAATTCAACCACAGATTTTGTGAAAAATGCTCATCATACCCAATGTCTTTCTAACTGCACCTGATGCATAGCATCACCTTTTTCAGATGGAAACCGACTTTTCCAATGGTTAACAGTTGCACATTTCCTTTTTCCTAGAAGATTTCATGCAACATTGTTTTAAACAATTCCCTTTTCACCCCCTTTAATTTTTTTTTAAACATGTCGCTTTTGTTACATTTGATTAGATGGAAATGCGATCTATTAAATGATTTTCCTTTCACTGAGGCACTCAAAACTGTTTTAAAATGTCTTAAAATCTTATATAGGATGTGTAGAGTATATCTGTTCTGTACCGTGTCGTGTCATCTTTATTATTTTTAATCATTTCGATTTGTTCATCCTCAACAATTGCCTGAAAGGTCTAGGTCTTGCAGATAGAAACTTCCTCTTCTGAACCTGTTTA
This sequence comes from Acanthosepion esculentum, assembly GCA_964036315.1. Taxonomy (NCBI): domain Eukaryota; kingdom Metazoa; phylum Mollusca; class Cephalopoda; order Sepiida; family Sepiidae; genus Acanthosepion; species Acanthosepion esculentum. Next base: position 3,344,730 of record OZ038475.1, on the reverse strand, counting down.
ATCACTTATAAACAGTACTCTTAGCTACGGCACCATCCCCATAAGCAGCACATATATTTTTTGATGTTTGAACAGTGGTGTTTTCCTTTTGAGATATAAAAAGAGCATCAAATGACGAAAAAGTATCGTATTTTCCTTCATTTTCACTTTAAAGATAAAACCATTACAATGTTATAATCAAGACACAAAACGTATAGAGGAAGACGCATTGAAATGTCACCTTTTAGTATATTGTATATTTATGTTTAACTATCAGTGACATAGGAAACTGTAGTGAAAGAGATAATCAGTTACCTCGGAAAACAGTTCGTGTTTTGTGTGCGATCTGCCGAAGAAAAATTACCAAAAAGTAGTTAGCAAAAATCTACTTCAATGACTAGAATCTATGCTAATTTTCTTCCCTCCTCTGAATGGCGTGACCAATCAGAAAAAATCTCTTGGTGAAGAGAAGCCGTTGTTTTTCGCTGATAAAAGCAGAATATTTTCTGACCTAATGGGAGGAACACGCGTTTTTGCTAGTGAGGTGCCACAATTTGTATTTTTGTACAAATAAATCTTGAGAAGTTAAGGTTGGACGTGTAACCCAATTTTGTCGTTTCTACTTTTCTTGTTGGACTGTTACGACAAACTATCGTTTGAACTGTGATTTGGCTACAAGTGTTGCGGTCGAGAGACAGAAGAAATCTATTGTAAACGTTTGTTGCTACTTTAAGTCGACAGTTTTATTTTATTTTCTCTCACTACTATAGAAACGAAATGAAGTACTCACTGAAAAACGCTATGAGCCTTAGTTTCAACCTATTATGTGCATAGATATTCATTAGACAATGGGAAGAGGAGTTAGTAAGATAGTGATGATATACATCTGCAAATGAGGCAGAATATAATCTTTATTGAAAAGCACTGTTTAAAAGGGTTGGTATTTTTATCTGAATTGAGACGGTGACCACACAAAGTCACCTAATCCAACAATCAGTCGATAATCTCACTATACTCCAAGGCAGGCACAAATATCGGGCAACCTGTGAGCTATTCTTTCCTGACCAAAAATCACCTGCAATAGTTCGTTAACCATCACTTTACGGCGAGATATTAATACAAAAGAATTTATATTTTCATAGCAACTGCTCTGGCGAGCTTTTTACTCAGGGGCCCCGATTACATGAATTTAAGCGTGCATCTGCCATCTAGGTCCAACCGTTTTACTGTTGAAGTATCTAAATGCAACCTCCTTCACTTCTACCCCATAAGTTTCTTTTCTCGCACTTCCCACCTGTTGAAATCTCTTTCGTTTACTTGCTTCCCTGATAACTACAATCTTCTAAAATTTAAATGCAACATCTTCTGTCTTCTTGAAACCCCTTCCTCTCCTCAATCCTCCCGATTCTCTTTCACTTTCATTTCCAGTACCCCACTACGTACTAGTGGCTTCCCCACTTGCTAGGGGGGAAATTATTAAAGAATCTGTAGCCTGACATTGCCATAAACTGGATGTGACATTTTTGCTGTACAGTATCCAATCTGTGGAATGTACGACGAAGCATTGGCGTAACTTTATGAAGAAGGATATTATGTTGGAAATAAATATTGTAGAAAATATTTTTTATCTTTAGGTTACCGACTTATTGATAAACATACAAGATTGAGAAAGTAATTCATTTAATGTTAAATGATAAAGAAAAAAATTCTTTTGTAGCGCTTTAATGTAAAAAAAAAACCCACCCTAAAAGCGATTGTTTCTCGGTGACAGACTTATATAGGAACGTGCTATTCTAAGCTAATCTTTATAAACATCTTATACGCATGTGTTGGGGGCAAACGTTAATAACGACACTAGTTGTACAGTTGATATCTTTTCTTCAATCAAAGAACAGACTTCACTCTGCATACAACACTTTGTTTAGCTATCATCATTTGACTAACGCCATCTGTCTATTAATAATCTCGAATATGCCACCCGATAAGAAGGTCGCCTACCATGGAGTAATAGACAACAAGATCACACTGCAGACTATTCGCTGGGCGAGAGAAAGTTCCACTTTTTTGTCTTGATATTTTGTTTTTACTTTGAAAGTATCTACGTTAATCTTCCGTTTTCCTCAACAAATCTTTTTTTTCTAACCAGTTGAATTACAGACATATAATTATGTAATTATCTATGTATACATACTGTGGTTATATATATGTATATACTAAGGTCAAAGAAGAATGACATTGGTAAGCTTTTGACAAATTAAGATCAGTACTACCCTGGGAATAACTTAACATGCAGTGTGTGTCAGAAAACATGCAAAAGCCGCTTCAGTTTCACCTGTCACATAAAAACCCATGAGGGAACTAAACAGAATTTACAAAATAAGCCAGATTCAGCACACAACAACTTAACACGCCACGTCTGAATCAGCGTTGCATGTCATTTACTGTCTTTAAGAGCCATATTGTCATTCTCACGGGAACTAAAAACATTGATCAAACGTGTCAGAAACGTTCATACACCTTTAACGATTTGTCAGCCATTATACCACAAGAACTCTTACTAAGTTTATGCCACCTAGTGAGGATCGTAATTACAGCGATTATAATTCTTTGTCAAACTGCACGGCGATTAGTGATTTTTGCCAAGTTTTAATTCAATTGGTAAGAGATTCACAGCGATGGAATATTCTTTGAGAATCGACCCGAATACGCAAGCGAAATGGTCAGGCGTCCAACCTACATGGCTGTATTTGCACTTTTACTATTCGAATCTTATTCAATAAATGAAAATGATTTTTAAGAATTTGCCGCTGATAAAATTCAAAGGCACAGGGAAATAGAAAGCAGTAGATTAATATTTAATATGATCCTCTGTATAGCATTCAGTTGTTCAATTCTGGTTGCCGTAATTTGCGAGCATTATAATAATGAAACTTCAACACGAGAATTTCACAGTCCTCAAATCCAAAGCATATGAGAAATTTGAAACTGTCAGAAAGTATTGTAAGTCAAGATAGACAGTCGCTAGAAAATTGTTCAAAGAAAACTTTTAATACAGAAAGACAAAAACATTTTTAAGTCCGCAAAATGCTAATGATCAAAGTAATTTTATTCAGTGTTATAAAAACAAAGACTGGGTTTTCCAAGCAGTTTTAAATTGGTCAGCGGTTATATATATATATATATTATGAAATGGACTAAGTCAGCAATTATTTTAACATATTTATTGTTATACGTTATTTATATAAACACAAATAAGTAAATGCTCTGTTTATATTAAACAGTATTAATAACATTCACCGGCCTAAATGTCCGATAATTTTCATAGAAAATATGCGTCCTCCGATAGGATTCGAACCTGTATCCTATACGGAACCGTTATATAGCCTGATGTGCTATACCAATTTAGCTACGAAGGAAGCATCTAGTTAGCAAGGTCGAATTACTGTTTCTAAAATACAAACTTCCCATCATTTCCCGCGAACGTTCTTATTTGCACGAAGCGTATCTTAATGTAAACAAATGACGTCATATATTATGAAATGGAAATTATTTTAATTAATAAATAACGTATAACAATATATTAAGATAACTGTCGGACTTCTATCCCTAATTTTGTTTCTACTCCGTCTTCCACCTGAGATAGTTGAGAAGAGACAACATAAGTGAACATCTGATTATTATTATTATTATTTGTGTGTGTGTGTGTGTATGTTTATATGTGTCACGAGCATCAACGAATTTAAAATAGACAACAATGTTAGCCATAATGCAGCCATCAATAATTTCTTTTCACATGAAAAACAAAAGTCATTTTATTGGAATCCTTTACTACATTTATATATCGAAGGATTTTTTTTCAAATATCGTTTGATATTTTAACGCAATCCAGATGCGACAATTAAAATTCGTTTTAATAGTTTTTAAATTTGTATACTTGACTTGACAACGAGATTCTAGCCAATGTAGTGCGGAATTTTACGGCAACACTCTGTGAATAGTAAGCAAACAGTAGACAAGGGACTATTTCGAAAAAGTAATGAAAACTAGTTTTAATGTAAGTAATTTTTGTTTACGGTTTATACACATGGGCTTTTTGGTAACACCTTTTGTATATTAAAATATTACGAAGTAAAAGCTAACGTTTTCATCTAGTTTACTATCTAGTTTGCTATGTAGATAGATAGATAGATAATGAACACAGATAGATAGATAGATAATGAACAGAGATAGTGTTGTGGATTCCGGGAATGGAATCCTGGACAAATAAATAAACAACGCCAGTAATTGAGATAGAAAAATAAGTGTATTAAACGTAAGAATACCGACTTGAAGTGAAGATTAGTAGTCCAGGAATGCGGGTTAGTAGAAAGTATATGTACAAGTCTCTGTAAGTGAAGCCGTAATTATCTCTCTTTCTCTCTGGACTCTCTCGTATAACTCTCTGTGAACACCCTGTGTACTGTCTCCTTATCTCCCACCCTGATTCAACGTATCTCAACCTGCAGGTATTCTCTCTGTCAGTATAAGTATACTTTGGACGAGTCCATCTTGTGTAAACAACAGATAGATAGATAGATAGATAGATAGATATGAACAGATTGTGATAGATAGATAGATAGATAGATAGATAATGTACACAGATAGATAGATAGATAGATAGATAGATAGATAGATAGATAGATAGATAATGAACACAGATAGATAAATAGATAGATAGATAGATAGATATTGGCTGATCCCGTAAATACAGACATATTTTGTGTAGTAGAAATCAAGTCTTTAGAAAAGCTTTGAAAACCTCGGCTTTTTGGATATATTAGCCAGACTAGTTATTTATATCCGTGAGAAAATATAGCATTTCATAAAAAATAAAAATAAAACGAAAGAAAAAGATGTTAAAAAAAACTGAAAGAAAGAATCCGAAAATTCTTAATTCCTTTACGCTAATCATTATAAAAAGAACTTAAATATACAAAATGTGTTTTTATAGAAAGTTCTTTTTCTTATTGGTACTTTGATAGTTGTTGATCTAGTCGCGATAGAAATTCCATTAGCTTATTGAACAAGAATAACAACATTAGCTCTACTCAGACACAAGAGATACCGGAAGTGATAGGTCTGGACTATACACCGTGGCTAATGACCGTGAGCCAATCCACTTTGATTTAAGATCAACCAAATCTCGGGAAACGTTCACGCTGTATTTGTTGTCAGAATCTCCATAATGGAGACGGGCATTAGTTAATCTCTTTCTAGGACGAGTGACTTAGCACTCGAGCTCCCTCTGGTGGCTGCAACAGCAAGAGCACTTAATCAAAGCAATTCATTTCAAGCCGAGCCTTTCTCCTCCGTGGAATAGAAATTCTCATCGATCAATTGAACGAATCACTCGTTGAAATTATCTCTCTAGTTTTTTGGTTTATTTAAGTATTACCATATAGTAGAAGTACATCAATTTTATAAGATTTATTATATCTTGGAATGGTAAAAAGGTGATCAAGTGTGGGAGAACGCAGGTATAAATATTGTATTACATCGGCTTTTCCGAGTGGCAAGACGCTAAATACTTGCCTTGAAGATCAGCATTCAATATCCTGGATTTTACATGTGTTCGAACACTAGTCTCTAGCAGAAAATACACAACTATATTAATGATGACCCTTAAAGTACTTCCAGTGAAGATCGGACCTGTTACCATAAAATGATCTGCGACATTTGTTTGCTAACCATTGTCAAATGACAAGACACCTTAATATATTTATTAAATTTGCTTTAGCCTGGAGCAACGCTTTTGACGGTGGCACCCTGTGAGGATCAAATTCCTTAATCATTTGCGAGACGAACTTCTTCTAAATTAAACTTCTGACATCTCTTCCAAGATATTCGACAACCTGCAAGGATTTCTTTTAGATTCAAACTACAGACAGCGTTTCAAAAATTTCAAATCTCTCTATCTTGATTAGATTGCATTGCAAGCATGTTTTTGACTATATAAAAAATTTTTTGACTATATAAAAAATAATTCACAAAAATATATTAGTCTATAATTTTTTTATTTGATAAAAAAGACATTTTGCAATTTCAAGGTTTCTATCGTTGTCTGTCTTTGTTTTTGACTGCCACAAGATGAATTGCAAATATTTCGAAATATTAACAAGCATCGTATTCGGAAATATTTTTCATCGTAGTTTTTATCCTCGACAGTGTTCCTAATATTAGTTGTCTGAAATAACGCAAACACTTTTAGGAACTGGACTTTTTAAAAATATTTATTTGGTAATGGAATTATTTTTTTTTCATTCGTATTTGTTTTCTTCTTCTTTAATTCTGTTTTCGCGTTTCTTTTTGATTCACATTTAAAGAGTTTTTAGGTTGACCGCTGGTCTTTGAGGTTTAATGGCCTGGTACGTTGTAGGTCGAGGTTGGGAGTAAAACAGAATTACTTTCTACTATATGGTATACTTAAATAAACCAAAATTTACTTTTATGAAAATCAATTCAGACTGAAGGCAGTTTTCAAAAGCAACAAATGTTGCTTTCAAAAGTTGGTTGGTTGGTTGGGGAGGGATTTAAAAAGGGAGATAACAAATGTGTAACTGAGGCTAATCAATTCAAAATATGTATATTAATATTCAAAAGTCGAAATAATAATAATAAACAATAGGTAGACCGAAATTCTTTCTCGAGATACAAACCTTAAATCGCATATGAGAAAATAGGGAAAATAAGGAGGATGACGATAGTACTGCACCAGTTTTAAAAGTTGGAAGAAATACTAAACTTATTTTGAAAATCAACGTTTAAAATTTTGGCTCTTACCAATTTTAAAATGCCAATCATTTGAGCTGCATAAAACTGATGTAGTCTCTTCAATTGAGGCTTATTTGCGTTCCTTAATTTATTCCAATATTTATAGAGCAACGCAAGGTTAAAGAGAAGTCGGTGTTAGGAAGATTGACATGAGCCAATCTACTAAGTAATGCGAACATGCTTCAGTGGAAAATCGGCATTCAAAATACAAGGTTTGTATCTAGATTTGAACTCCGACCACTAGTAAGAAAAAAGCTACTTTTTAATCGACTAAATTGTATAATGCTTCTAAAAAATTCCATGTAGAATTGAGAAAATTATATATATATATATATATATATATATATATATATATATATATATATATATAGATAGATAGATATATATATCTAATTGTTCAAATCGTGTAACAGCAAAATTGTCCAATTGTTAGCTTAAGCTTTGAACCGTCGTAACTAGAAAGATATCTGACTGGAATTCTTCGGTGTTTTTATAACACTACTGGACTCTACTTTGAACATTAAGAATCTCTTTAGCTCAACGTTGAAACGATGATCCCTCTTGCTGTTGTGACCTCCTGATCCAGTTTTCCTCTCTGCTGTTCCCTCTTTTATTAAACTTATTCACCGTTCTTCGGATGGTTCTTGAATGGACTTTGAAGATGTAAGCCGGAGTATGAATGTAGGTATCATTATTGAAGGCCTGAACGTGTTTTCCCCTGACCATTGTTCAGTTGAGAAGACAGCGGGTCTGACACAAAACGATTTTAACATGTTCTCTTTCTAGGTTTTTCCACGATTCTTACGACAAATGCTGTCAAAATGTCTAGATGTCTTATTTGAAAACCTGCAAAATAAAGAAACTCAATTAGTTTAATGGTTTTTAAGATATTAAACATTATGTGGGATGGACAATTATGCTGGTACACACACACACACACACACACACACACACATATATATATATATATATATATATATATAAAATGTGTATGTACAGTGTAACCCGGATATAAGAGAGTTGTTGGGACCGGAGAAGAAGTATCTTATATCCGGGTTTCTCTTATATCCGGGTTTGGTCTATTTTGTTTTATTAACACAGGCTCTAATTTGGGACCAGAGAAAATCTCTCTTATATCCGAGTCTCTTATATCCGGGTTACACTATATATATATATAAATACATATACAGTGTAACCCGGATATAAGAGAGTTGTCGGGACCGGAGAAGACGTATCTTATATCCGGGTTTCTCTTATATCAGGGTTTGGTCTATTTTGTTTTATTAACACAGGCTCTAATTTGAGACCTGAGAAAATCACTCTTATATCCGGGTTTCTCTTATATGAAGGTCTCTTATATCCGGGTTACACTGTATATAAATAAATGTATATATATATATATATATATGCAATTCTTTATACATATTATCATATATTATATATGCGCGGTACTTATTGGAAAATCGCTCAATATCAGTTATAGAGCGAACATATTTAGTTGGAATTATGTGAATTTGTGACCCTGGGTTTCACGCTATTTGCGATCGTCAGACAAACTGATTAATCTTTAAATTTGTATGTATGTCTGCGTGTATGTTTGTCTGCGTACGTCAATGAGTGAACGTGCATGTATGTATGTCTGCGTACATAAGAGTGGTGTTCCGACGACAGTTTTTCCTCCCACTTCCATAAAAACACCGATATATGCAACCATATATAAATCCAAAATTTAAAAATTAATCAGTTTGTCTGACGATCGCAAATATCGTGAAACCCAGGGTCATAAACTCACATCAATTCAACTGAATATATATATATATATATATATATATATATATATATATATATATATATATATATATATACGAACTAATATATTATTCAAAAACCGCTTAATATTAATTTGTAGCTTTGCTTGATTGCCCGATAGAGGTTGCGTTCATTTGCACCGGTTTTTTTTCAGCAGCTCTACAAGAATCGATCTGCAAAAGACTTTCGGTATGTCACCAACTTCGTCTACATTTAAAAAAATTTTTCCGTAATCTTGTCAATCTCAGAACATTCTCAGTCTGATGGCATCACTTTGACAATGCCATTTGGACCTGCTACTTCGTTCCTGTTCATCTTGGCTAGTGACGATATTGCCTCAGATTTTAATATTTCAGGTCCATTCCTGTTTTTGTAGGTTTCTATCGTAGATTCCATTTTTGAATATTTTTTCTTTCTCTATCATAATATAATTGTCTTTTTAAGTCTTATTCATTATGTCGAGGGGCCACACAAAGACAAAACTAATACGATCAACTCATAAAAGATATTCCACATGAACCAAATTAATGAACACCTGATGATGGCCAGAGAGTGCTCGGCTGAAACATTCTCTCTGTAACAGCATCTTTAATAATCAAAGACGTAAACAATAGTTCGAATAAGTCAAAATAATTTATTTTTTATTTCATATTTTAAAAGTATTTACCATATCGTTCTGCTCGCCAATTTCCCTTTTCTTCTTTTAGCAGAAAATCTGTTGCATAAAAGATAAGGAATACAATTTGTTGGCGTGTCTGCTTCAATAAATATGACTTAATTTAGCAATGAAGATAAAAATCTAATGCGTGTGCCAAAGCGGAAGATATAATCTTATTAAGAGACTGTAACGTAAAACTCAAGCTGAAAGTACGTAAAGATGGCTTGAGAATGAGAACTTATTAAGAAAGCTAGTGTTGTATTTAGTAAGAAAAAGAAAAAGCAGTTATTTTCGCGTTGACCAAATCATTTTTCGTCCTTCAATGATATCTTTAAATAAGTCTCACAATGAGAATAAAATATCCATCATGTCGTGCCGAGAACAGGCGTCGTTCTCCTCAGCACAATGGAAATCTTCAAAAACCGTTGGCAGCTTGGATATATTCAATGAGTGATGACAGAATAAAAAGGAATGAAAAGAAAATGTCTGATTTTATTTCTTGAGTTTATTTAATTTTCCTTTTGTGTCTTAAAATATCATTGTTTAGTAAAGAAGGTTTTGATTGAAAGTATTTATCTGTTTCAGGAATGGTACGACCAGCGTCTGTCGTGGGACCCGAAAGAATTTGGTAATGTCAAAATGATACACATTCCTTCTGATGATTTATGGAGACCAGACATTGTGTTATATAACAAGTAAGTTTACAAATGGACAGCAGCTAATTAATGAACAGGGATTGCCATAAGTAAATAATCAATATTAACTCATCAAAGTAAACAATCCTAAAATAAAAATTCGACAAGATCGGGAGATTGGAGATTTTGAGGAGTGTGGAATCACCTTTTAATTGCCGTGGTGGTAATTAATACCTGTTAGGGTCCCATTCGTGTGCCGTGGTGGTAATACCTGTTAGGGTCCCATTCGTGTGCCGTGGTGGTAATACCTGTTAGGGTCCCATTCGTGTGCCGTGGTGGTAATACCTGTTAGGGTCCCATTCGTGTGCCGTGGTGGTAATACCTGTTAGGGTCCCATTCGTGTGCAAATAGTGAATCACCGAAAACTAAGACAAAACACTATGAATGTATAAAAATACATTTTTATAGTAAAAATACCAGTAATACATTTTATATAAAAAATACCAACGAAATATATTTGTAGTAAAATGACCAACAATACTTTTATCTATACTTGAAGGCATGAAATTGCGTTCCCTCTTTTTAAAATTTATTCACCGTTCTCTTGATGGTTCTTGAATGGACTTTGAAGATGGAAACCAGATTATAAATGTTGGTGTCATTACTGAAGGCCTGAATGATTTTTCCTCTCACCATTGCTCAATTGGGAAGACAGTGGGGCTGACACAAAACGATTTTAATCTGTTCTCCCTCTAGCTGCGTAACTCAAAGGGGTTTGCAGTGATTCTTACAACACATGGTATCAAGATGACTGAACGTCTTATCTGAATACCTGGAAAAAAGAAACTCATTTTAGTGGGTTTTTTTTTAGATATTAAATATTTTTGGTGGTGGACAATTATGCTGTTACACCTGGTCTGCGTGTATGTTTTTTGTTTGCATAGTCGGGATTTGAGTCCAGGTAAAGGTTGCCCGGATGTCGAAAGCACTGCCTGCTTGAGAGAATGTCTTATCAAACAGAATAACTCGAATTAACTTAAATGTAAAAATTGCAGCACATATTTTGCTCTTCATAACTGGCATATGTTGTACATTTGGTGTGAATTCGTAAATAGGTTTTCGATCCACACTTGTGACAAAATCCATTGTAGCTTGGCTCTCTTTTCTGGTTTAATTTAGAAAACATAAATTCTATGTGATTCACTCGGGTAATTATTAATGTTTTTTGACACACGCCTGAACCGGAAGTTGTAATATTTCTTCCGTTGCTTTCGACTGATTACATTGGAAACATACCTAATCTGCACCTAGATCTAATCTTATCTCTGACAATATCATCATCTTGTGTAGTCAGTCTGTAGTTAAGAAGGCCTTTTCCATTTACAACATTATTTAAGAGGAAATTATCCTGAATGCTATACTTTCGCAGAAGACTCATCATGGATTCAGTATTTGTTGATTTAAGCACTATTTAGTTATTTATTTATTTTTTATCTATTTATTTATTTTTATTTATTTATTTATTTATTTAATTAATTTATTTATTTATTTTATTTATTTATTTATTTATTTATTTATTTTATTTATTTATTTATTTATTTATTTAATTTATTTATTTATTTTATTTATTTATTTTATTTATTTATTTATTTATTTATTTATTTTATTTATTTATTTATTTATTTTATTTATTTATTTATTGCTAATACATACAAACAAATAGTAAAATGAAAAAAATTAAAATGCAGTTTTTATCAAAATCTTCCAAACTAGAAAAATATCATTTTACCAGCAAATAAATTGCATTTATGCACACACCTCCACGCGTACTTAAGAGTTGGGGGTGTCGGGTAAGGGTGTAAAATAAAATCTTACTGAAAACAATAAATATTAAACAGTGTTTTACATCTTTTTTTTTTAAATCCTCCTTTTGAGCCCGAGTGAAAGTTTTATCCATGTAATATGTGTAATCCGGTCCACAGAATTACTGTGAGAGTAAAATCTGTGATGGCTGAGGCGGACTTATACATTCTTATTGGCGCCTGTATTCCGCGTTTGTACTTAAGTAAAAACCAAGAATACTCATCCCCATTTGTGAAAACTGATGCAGTCTCTCCATTCGCTCTATATCAGTTTAATCTAAGCTTAGATAATATCTGCATTGGTTTCCTTCTGTACAAAAAGTAACCCAGTGTCACTAACTTATATAATGAGTTCGAACTACATCAAGAGTTCTACTGTCAAAATCCACTCCTAAGTTAATACAGACAATATCAAGTCGTTTAACAAAAGGTAAACTCATCATTGCTTTTAGTAGGCGTGCTCTGACGAGTTTCAAATTTTGTGACTTAAATTAAAATATTATTTAAATATAATTTAAGCAAAATTTAGTAAATTTTAATTATTATTGTTTTTTGTTTCATCAAATTTTCTAACGGTATTTCGTCTTTTCGCAGTGCTGACGGCGACTTCGTCATCACCATGACGGCTACTAAAGCGACGGTATATTACGATGGCAGAATATCATGGGAGCCGCCTGCTATTTACAAATATTCTTGTGAAATTGATGTGGAATATTTCCCATTTGATGAACAAAACTGTCGTATGAAACTCGGTTCTTGGACTTACGACGGTAACGAAGTGGACTTGCTTCATTTTTGTCACGAGCAAGGAATAAACAATTCCGATGGAGACGTCACTAATTTGATGGGAATCGATTTGAAAGGTTATCAACAAAGTGTCGAGTGGGACATTCTCGCTGTAACAGCCGTGAGGAAGGTGAAAAAATACCCTTGCTGTCCCGAGCCTTATCCAGATATTACGTTTTATATCAGACTCCGGCGTAAACCATTATTTTACACGCTAAACTTAATTGCGCCGTGTGTATCGATTTCAATGTTGACCGTGTTAGTATTTTACCTGCCGTCAGTGAGTGGAGAAAAAATCACCCTATCCATTTCTGTCCTTCTGGCCCTGACTGTGTTTTTCTTGCTACTATCCGATATTATTCCTCCGACTTCCCTCGTCATGCCCCTGATAGGAAAGTACCTGATGTTTACCATGTTGATGGTGACTGCATCCCTATTTTTGACTATCTACGTGCTCAACATCAACTACAGAAAACCGACGACACATGTCATGTCGGACTGGGTACGGTATTACCTACTAGAGCGACTACCCCCTTACCTGTGTATGCGCAGACCCGATATAAACAAACATCCATTAGAGATCGGCAAGGTGGCCGTGCGTACTGTGAACGGCATGGAGGTACGGGAACTTACCCTTGATTCCCGCACTGGTACTCTGTCACGCGGCGAGGTGCACACCTACGAGAATATGCAGAATCGCCACCCAACCGAGGAGCTTGCCCCTGAATGTTTACTTCAGAAACCGGTTCCATTTGCTAATAAAGAAATAAAAATCGTGAAAGATATTGTCGAGAATATCAAATATATAGCTAACCACATGAGAGAGTCTAATGCCGACGAGCAGGTAAGGACAAATATATATTTATTTGGGATTCATTTTAGGTGATTACCCTATCAGGATCTTTTATAATTGTGGCCTTGTGTCAAATTAAGCTAAAGTTAGGAAAATTACATCCCCCACGGCGAATTTGTATTTTGCAAGAATATTTTTTTTAATTCGGAGTGTAGGCGCCCATGACTAACGACAAATCCCTCCCACTCCTTTATTATCTGTGAATTACAATGAGTTCTTCGAAAAAAATGTGTAGTGGTTTCCCGTTGCTATTCAACAGTTATGAATTCAGTGTATACCTTCTCTTAGACTGGTTGCCACCCAAGTCTAAACAACCCAGTGAATCCTACTATTTAATCCATATTTGAGAGGAGGAGAAGAGATGAATTCATGTCTTTTCCAAGATCATTAGTGTGAAAGTGAATGCAAAAAAAACTAAACTAGAATTCGAACACGGCTTGTCGATTACACTTTCTGTGTCGATATCCGTTACACGAGTCGCAAAGTTAGTGGACATTCTGTTCTTTAGGATGGTGTCAACATGACAGAGTAAACGTTGGCCGTTTTCTGGAGCTCTACAATCTTAGCTTCATTTACAATTTTCCCTTAGCGCTATTTCAATTTTCTACCTGATATTCCAAGTGCACCTTTATTACTAAAGAAATTGCTTCAGCCGTCATGTTCTATATCTTCTTCAAATCCCGAGACAGATCCTAATATTTTTCAATCATTTCAATGTCTTTAGAATCCACTCTTTTTTAATATGGAACAGTAAAATTAATAATTTGGCAATTGCTAATTTCCTTATCTATCGCAAGGTTCAATTCGTGCTCTAATGACATATGATCGGATTGGACAGAGAAATTCCATAATATCTTGTGTCTGTCATTTTATGATGTTCATAATAATATTCATATTATTATTATTTCGTAATATTTAATTTCTCCAAAAGGTGATACTAAACATCTAATGATAGCAAAGAGTATGTTGAGGCTGAAGGTTTCGTAGTTCTGCAGATTAAACTCTTTTCTCTTTCGACAAGAAATAGAAAGTTCAGTTCTTCTGAGGTTTTAATTTCCAAAAGAAATTATTTTAGTATTTGTCGCCTTTTAAATTGCTCCTGTTGTTCCCTCATCCGATTGTAGTTTTTCATTTTTAGCGCAAAATTGTCCTGGTTTGAATAAACTTCCTTATGTTAAAAAATCCTTCAGTCAATGTTTTGCAGACGATTATGTGAAATCAAAATTTAAAATGCGCATTCTCAGAACAATGAAAAATTCTTTCATTTTATTTTCATAATGTTTTCATATAGAACAGCAAAATTAATGATTTGGTAATTGCTGATTTCTTTAGCTATCACAAGGTTCTATTCTTGCTTTAATGTCAGGATCTGATTCTTTCCTTTTAGCTTCTAATGTTTTCCTTGGTGGGAAATTGACAAAGACATTGTTATTGTATATACGAAGTAAGGCAATTTCGTTTTCGATTATTTTTAGGGTTAAACATGAAGGGTGATGATTACATAGATATTTAAATCCATGTGATCGTCAGTCACATGGAGTCTAATATTTTTATTTGAAATAAAATTCTTAGAACTTGTTGAAAAATATGTATTGATGAAGCTTTGAAAATATTGTACTTCATGTGTTACCGATTCCACACCGAATTCTAAACACAGAATTAAAAATCATCCTCATGAATTACGACTACAATATTGTTTAAATACTCGAAGGACATTTGTTTTGCACCACAATCTTTTTTTTTCTTTAGACAGTGACATTTATATGAATATATACAGTATATGAATATATACAGTATATGAATATATACAGTATATGAATATATACAGTATATGAATATATACAGTATATGAATATATACAGTATATGAATATATACAGTATATGAATATATACAGTATAATAAACTCGCAATTCGTTTCAATTCGGTATATATTGCGAAAAAGAAGCTAATATATTTTTTCTTTCTTTTTCAGGTCATTCGCGACTGGGCTTACGTGGCCATGGTGGTTGATCGGATTCTGTTGTATCTATTTAGTCTGGCTGTGGCGATAGGGACTATGAGTTGTTTTATGGCCCCACCTGTTCACTACGACAATGCAGTAGCTCTCGACCCTGCCTTGTTTGAAAATATGAGTTGCAATTATTAATTTAGTTCAGCAACCAACATTTACTTCCAGACTTGATTGATATTCTTCGATTCAAAACGATGACATTATTAGGACAAATTCCAACAGACAGCCACTCAAACAAGAAAACAATGTCCACATACATTTCAAACTGTATTTCCGCACCTATAAGAATCTACCTATCTATCTATCTATCTATCTATCTATCTATCTATCTATCTATCTATCTATCTATCTCTATATATATATATATATATATATATATATATATATAAAAGTGAACATAGAAGTCAACACTTAGAGGCGACAGTCTGTTTCATGCTAGATGCAATCATCGGGCCGATGTGGCCCGATGATTGCATCTAGCATGAAACAGACTGTCGCCTCTAAGATGTGGCCCGATGATTGCATCTAGCATGAAACAGACTGTCGCCTCTAAGTGTTGACTTCTATGTTCACTTTTACATTTACACACGCTCTATCTCTGATATTGAGCACTTTATCCAATAAATATAGCACACTTTAAGACTATATTTCTTTATATATATATATATATATATATATATATATATATATATATATATATATATATGTATGTATAATTTTTTTTAAATGTAAGTAAACATGTTCTTATTGGCAGATAAATAAGAAGCAATTAAGCGCAATTAAGGATCACACAAAGTTTTTTTTTATTGGTTAGCATAAAAGAATTGTGTTAGCGCAAATTAAGGTAACCGGAATAGATGTATTTAAGGAAACCAAGATAGATGTATTTAAGCGGAGGTATGTGCACATATTTGCTTATATACATATCAATAAATAAATCACATGGGGGTGCTGATAATTTCTAAACCTCGAAAGTATTTCCAAAATTCTGATCATTGGGTCAGATTTTAAGAAATGGTGGGGGGGGGGGTCAGTAAATTTCAGAACTGCCACAAAGTACTCAAATTCTCACACCCACACATAAATAAGGTGTGTTTTCAAATACCGATGTTCATTGAGTTCCACACGCGTTATCTTTCACTGTACTTATCAAATTAATTGTCAAACCTTTCTGCCTGATTCTCATTTCATTCCATATCTTTTCATGGAGTTTTCTTCCTATTTGCCTGTTTTTTTTTTAATCGATCATCTCTTTAAATTCTATCAGTCAGGCTTCATATCTATCTATCTATCTATCTATCTATCTATCTATCTATCTATCTATCTATCTATCTATGATAGGATAAAGAACAAACAGAAAACGTATATCTAACATGTTTCACTTTTATTAAAGCTTTCCTATTTCTTCTTAATCTTATCTTTCTGTCGAATTCCAATCCATATTTGATTCAAATTCTTTTCCTCAAAGATACTCTTTTTAATCATCATCACTTGCATTATCAAAAACTAACGAGAAGAAACAAACAGCGTTTTAGGCAGAGTCAAATGATTGGTCAAATGATTAGTCACCTGATTGGTCATATGATTGGTCATATGATTTTCCATTTTATAGTCTTTTCATAACGAATAAAACTGACTACCTTTTGAATGAGAGCATACGTTGTAGTGCAAGGGTTAGTAACTTAAAACCGTAGTTTTTCTGTTCAGCCCTTAATATATATCTCATTGAATATTTATCCGTACTTAAATAACAGAGGCCATGATAAAAATCATGGAAAATCCCATCATAACTCGAAAAAAAGGAGAAATGTTTATGATATGGAATTTAAGAAGAAAAAAATGATATCAATAATTTTTAAAAACTCTTTGGGGTCTGTTACAGTATTTATAGATTAATTTTCTTTTACCAAGATCTTTATAAAATGTTTAGCAATTATTTTATTCGTTTTAAACAAGAAGAAAACAACAAATATTTTGGAAATGCGTCAAATTCAATAAAAACAATTTGAACTGAAAAGAAATGACAGAAAGACAAATGTGATACACGCCAGTATTTTTTCATTAATGAAAAGGAATATTTATTTATTATTAATTTTTTAATATTATTTATACAATATTTATTTTTTATTAAAATTATTTATTGAACAATATTTATAAAATATTTATTTATTTTAAAATTATTTAATATTATTTATAGAATATTTATTTTTCATTAAAATTATTTATCGAACATTATTTATAAAATATTTATTTATTTTAAAATTATTTAATATTAAGTACATTATTTACATTATTCGTATTATTGTCCTCATCTTTGTCGCCATATTTATATGGCGACAAAGTGGGGAACAATAGTCCTCATAATGTAAATAATATACTTAATATTATTTATAGAATATTTATTTTTATTAAAATTATTTTTTGACCCATATCCATAGAATATTTATTTATAGTTAAGAGTATTTAATATTATTTACAAAATATCTATTTATTATTAAAATGAATCATTATTGATTGATAATTATTTATTTAATATTATTTATTGAATATTTATTATTAAAAGTAAAATTATTTAATATTATTTACTTACTTTATAATTTATTACAATTTTATTTATTTATTATTAAAATTATTTAATATAATTTATAAAATATCAAATTATTCAATATTATTAATAGAATATATATTTCTTATTGAAATATTTGTCTAACATTATTTATAGAACATTTATTTATTATTAGAATTATTCATTCAATATTACAGAATATTTTTATTATTATATTATTCAATATTATTAGAGAATATTTAATTATTAAAATTATTCACCATTATTTATAGAATATTTATTTATTACTCAAATTATTTAATGTTACAATAAACTCCGCATATTTATTTATTATTATAAATATATTTTATATTTTTATACAGTATTTATTATTAAAATTATAGAATATTAATCATAAAATATTTATTAAAATTATTCAATATTATTTAAATCCTATATATCTGTTAATAAAGTTATCTAATTATAGAATATTTATTAATTCATTATTGGAATTATTTATTCAATATTATAGAATATTTTGTTATTGAAATTATTTAATATTATTGCAAAAAATATATTTATTATTTAATATTATTTGTAGAATATTTCTATCTATCTATCTATCTATCTATCTATCTATCTATCTATCTATCTATCTATCTATCTAGCAATCTAATTCTGTTCATATCTATCTATCTATCTATCTATCTATCTATCTATCTATCTATCTATCTATCTAATTCTGTTCATATCTATCTATCTATCTATCTATCTATCTATCTATCTATCTATCT
>OZ038475.1:3270986-3320986 GCA_964036315.1 Acanthosepion esculentum | reverse complement strand
TGATTAACATTTTCTTGTAAATAGTCTTTGATGATATTGTGAATATTATTTTATAAATTCTTACGAATCACTTCTTTTCTGTCAACTTCAATGCGTTGAAATAATATCAGCTATAAAAGGTCCTTTTTCGTCTTGTTCAATCTTGTAAAAGCTCTCCGAAACATCTCCAATGTGCTAAACTTTCCACGTCTGACAAAGAGCGATTGAACTGGGTGGATTTTAACAATTAAGAATGGCAAAAAAGTCAATTGTTGAATGGTTTTAACTAAGAAAAAAGGCAAGCAAACAAAAGCTGACACATTTGCTGAGATCTTTTAATTATCATTATTCGCTTGTCAGAATTTGATTTAGTCAAATCGTTTTTCTAATTGCTTGAATCTCTTTTGACTCATATTAAACAAAAAAAAACCATCTTGATATCAAAGTATTTCGAATAATAGTTCAATTGACCTACAATGTAAAATATATAACTGGGTAGGAACGGTAAATCAAAAACACATATGCAAATTAATAAAATAGCTTACATAGAAAGCATTTTGGGACAAACTGAACTCATTCTAAATCTTGATATCAAATAATTTTGGATGCAGATGCAAACCAGAGTATTTATTTTTCGGTCAACCTACAAATACAAAATGAAGCCCCAAATATGGAGTTATTATCTGGTAGAAGGTTTCACGGTTACCAAAATTGTTGGTTCTTCTTTCTTAATGTCATTACCCTATGGAATATATGCATCCACTCTTGCTCTGCTGTGGTTTTTCTAGCAAATATATTTTTATGGGATTGACCAGTTTAGAATTCACAGTTGTGATCCTAGACTGATTTTCCAACGAAAAGAACCCAACCTGTTAGTTAACCCATAGCTGACAGGAATAAGACATGGATTCGTACATTTTCCGAGGGTACTGTGCGAAAGTGATCGCAACAGACTCAGTCGGAATTAGAACTCGGATCTCCGACTCCAGTTTTCACTCCGATAATCTCGTGACGTGACGGACATCTTTTTGAATATTTTGCCTGAAAGATATTCTCGCTTCAACACGCATATATTAATTTCCCTAACAAAATGAGCATAAAACACGTCGTGATTGAATAACAAGACTAAAGATATGCGTCTGAATAATTTGTGGAATAAAGACAGTCATGTCAGAATTATCGAGACAAAGTGAAAAAGTCAATTCTACGACAGTGTGTCTCGTTATTCGCAACGTAATAATCAGTCAACTTGAAAGAGACAAAATTGCAGTGGGAGCATTTTCATAACCGTAGAAACCTACGCCATTTCAGTGCCCGTTGAAAACTGATTGAATAGAAGAATAAAAGACTGAAGAAGCCAAGCATCGAAACAAGACAAAATGTCGCCCTGTTCATTAGAAAAAAGAGGTTTCACTCCCAAAAATGATTTCTTAGTTTTAACCTCTAATTTCAGCGCAAAGATAGACAACTACATTAATGGGTAATGATGATAATGATGATGTTGATATCGTAAGACTTATAAAGTGATGCTGATGATGACAAAGATTAACATTTTAAGATTTTCATTTAAAAGAACATTTTTCTATTTATCAGTAATGGCCGTAGACATTGGGTTTCTTGCGCATGTTCATTAGTGAAAGCGGCAATAATGACATTGCCGACAAGTAAACGAAATCTCGCATTATTATTATTATTATTATTAGATGCATTTAAAAAGGTAAAACCAGTTTCATGTAGTTAGAACTGGTAGTGAAGAATTCTCACCTTTTTTTTGACAGCACACTCATGTATACACGCACACACACACGCACACACCCGCACACACACACACACACAATAAAAGACAAGCAAAATAAAATATTTTAACAGAGAAGTCAGCAAAACTGAGTTCATCTGAAAATGAATATATATATATATATATATATAAAAGTGGACATGAAAGTCAGGACTTAGAGGCAACAGTCTGTTTCATGCTAGTGCAATCGTCAGGCGACTAGTGCTGTTATTTTTCTCGGCTATTTATATATAAGGGTCAGTGGTGCATTATGGGTAGTCTATAATGCACCACTGACCCTTATATATAAATAGCCGAGATAAATAACAGCACTAGTCGCCTGACGATTGCACTAGCATGAAACAGACTGTCGCCTCTAAGTGCTGACTTCCAAGTCCACTTTTATATTTACACACGCTCTATCTCAGATATTGAGCACTTTATCCCATAAATATAGCACACTTTAAGACTATATTTCTTCTTATATATATATATATATATATATATATAGGGCGCCTCGGCGTGGTGTAATTGTTAGCAAGCTGGTCTTGTTACAACTGAATAGTGAGTGCGATCCTCACTGGGTGCCCCATACTTTCGGCCATGTGCTACATCTAAGCCTTGCTTAGAAAAAAAAAATATATAAACATATATTGATATGCATATATATATATATATATATATATATATATATATATATATATATATATATATAAGTATAAGGTATTATTTTACAATGACTATTCTTTTAAGATTTCATTATTACAGTTTTCTACAACAGTGAAATGACGTTAAATGCTTACAAAAATTACGACAAATTATTAAAAATATAAAAAGAAATAAAACTTAAAAATAAATTTATCTTGGTTACTGCTTTGATAATTTAAATTTCATGAAACAAGAACTGCCTCAGTTTTTTTCGCTATAAATTCAGATTCCAGATCTAAACTTACTTGCATCACTTAAATTGTAACATCATTTAAATTTTAAGCATCATCAAATCTCCATTTAAGTCTTGGGCAAGTCTTTTACACCTCATTGTTCATTCGCATCCTTGTAAAATCAACAATACCTAAAAGGTGTTCTAAATGCATTGATTAAGTTGAAAAAAAAGATGAATAAAAAGAATTCGAAATTTGAACTGACCGTTGATCGATAGTGGATATTAGTAAGTTTCAGATTTTATTACTATAAATGACTTCTCCCGGTTTGTTTGTTATGACATCAAGAATTGGTAAGGTCAGAAGAAAATAACACAAAATAGACTTTTGTTTTTAGATTATTAACCTCGGTTCTTTGATGAACGCCACCATTTGACGAAGGGGTCGTCTCGGATGCTGGGACCCTCTCCGTCAGTCAACTGCTAGCATCTTCCTGCACTGATGTGTAGAAGACCGTGTGTTACTGGACACGCCTCTATTGTTGTTGCATATATTACGGATGGATTGTTACCTGAGCCGACTCTCAAATTGATTTAAAATGATTATTAAACACGGAAAGAAGTTGAATTTCCTGAAAACAAAGCAAAAATGAAAAAAAAAAAATGATTGATAAGAAATGTAATAAAAAAATTCTCACATCTTAGTAATTGTTGTTTGTATAAAATAAATCTGGGAATGGTTTGTTCTTGTGAGTTTCTTTTGAAAATAAATTCTTCGATTCCTTTAATGTTTGTTTCTTCTTTTCTTTATTCTCTTTTTGACTAATAAATGCTGACTTTTTCTCACTGTGTGCAGAGTATGTTGTTGGAACCAGAGATTGAGGTTGAAACCAGGTAGAAGCCAGAGCAAATGCTGATTTTCTAGGCTGACAGACTTGCAAGATTTTCGTGAGCAAATATTCCTCCTATCTGATCTCATGCTGTAAAAAGTGAAGCATAATAAGCATCAATTTTCAACAAGTTGCAAAAGATTTCCATTTCAAATACGGACAATTGATGAGTTTCTTTTTGTAACCAATTGAAAAACAATGAAATTATTTTGAAATCAAATACATATATTTTCTCGGTTACACTAAATCCCCTCGAAGATTATAGAGCGTTAATAACACGACTTCCTGTGAGTCTGTCATGAAATTCGGAATTTGTCATTAGTGTTTTTATAAATAAATGTCACTGTTTTTTCCCTGAAACATTAAAAGATGAAATTCTGGGAATTTCCATAAATATATTGGATCGTTCCAAATGTTTGCCTTTTTTTTATCTTTGTTTGTAAATGTTGCAATATCACCATTGGAGAAAATATAAGAAAAATAACAAATGGCGTTGCTGGTGTGTATCAAATTTTGATTGATTCTTTCAAGATGGGAGAGAGACAGAAAAACCGAAAGAGGTATATAAGGAGATACCAATGAACACACACATACATACACACACACACACACACACACACACACACACACACACACACACACACACACATACAGACACACACACACACACATACACATATATATATAAATAAGTGGAAACTGAGATCAACACTGTTTAATGTTTGAACGCAATCTCAAGAGATTTTAAGACTGCGTTTAAGAATGAAACCGACTCTCGCCACTCGGTGTATATTTACATACGCTCTCTCCCTGACATTGAGCTCTTCATTCATAAATGTAGTAAAAATTACAATTATATCTTTTTAATATCTACCCCATTCTCCCCAGTCTTTCTCTCTCTCTCTCTCTCTCTCTCTCTCTCTCACACACACACACACACACACACACACACACTCTCTCTCTCTCTCTCTCTCTCTCTCTCTATATATATATATATATATTACTTCAAATGGTATTTTTAGTGAATACCAGTATTTGGAATAGAAGCTCCGTTTATTTTAAAAAGAGTTTATTTCGTCTACCGGCCTACGCACTCGAGAAAACTTAATAAAGAACACCGTTCCCTCTGACAGGATTCGAATCTTCATCCCACGTTGCAGGAGGAAACACCGTCTGATCCGGTGGGCTTTTACTGTTCGGCTACGAAGAGCTTCACAATAAATCAAGGTTCTATTTTTAACTATAAAGCACACTCGTTCGTTCAGATTTCGAATGGATTTTAGTTTTTAATCCGACATATTTTTTTAATCCGGCATATTTTTATTACGTCAAACGTTTCAAAAAAAAAAAGACAAAAATACAGTTTAAACAAAAAGGTATTGTACTGCTAATAGAGAAGTTGCTGTCAATGATCGAACGCGTCAAAAGTTGTAAGGGATGTTTGTTGCTGAACGATGCTCCACGGTCAGGTAGTCAAGTTTAGGTTGTTAGTGTTCAAATGAAAACATTACTGGAGAATGTTATTTGAGGTGGTGCAACAGAGAGAGGTTGAAGCACCCCCCACATGAATGCACACACGCAAATATAACGTTTATTGACTGAAAATGGAAAACACGATCTCCCGTGAAGTTACAAACTGTGTCAGCGCTATTAATAGGAAAGAATCTAGAACAATGATATATGAAACTTAAGACGGATAATGGATAAAGAGTGAATTACAAATCGGGTTGGCGAAGACTTGTTTATAAACAAATGCAAAGGGCAGGAGGCGATGTTTAATTTGGGTCATAGACGAAAATAATATTTTTGATAAAAACATATTGAAGTAAATTGGACCGGGGAGATAAGATCAGTGTATGTTTACCGCTAGCGAAATCTAATCTAAACATAAGTTTTATCCACTAAGAGATTTTAAATAGATCTGAGTAAGCAACAGAAAACTTTGCAAATACACGTGATTATGACGACACTCGTGTTAAGCGCGTGAACAACCTGGCTTATAAACTTCGGTTGCTATATTAACTCGAGATTTTTGCTAATAAGGCAGTTGAGAGAGAATTCTCGAAGAGTTGGGAGAGAATTCTCGAAGAGACGGGAGAGAATTCTCGAAGAGGCGGGAGAGACTGCGATTGGTCGGCACATCGTCGTCGCAGCATGCCGTCACGTGCATGGGCACCCGCAGGCGACCGTTACGGGTCGCGGTGCTACAAGGCCGACGAGAAAGGCTGATGAGAAAGGCCGACGAGTAAGGGCGACGAGAAAAACAGAAGAGGCATGACGAAAGAGACTGTCGTCGAGAGAGTAGAGAGACTGTCGTCGCAGTGAATCGGTCCAGTGACGAGTCAGAGATAAGGACTTCAAGAAATATCATCGTCGTTGTAGCAGTCGCATTGAAAAGCCGCTGAAACTAACGTTTGTCATTTACGACAACAAACTGAAAAGCTACACTTCCACGTAGGGCTGGAATTACGAGCCACATATCCTGCCAAGTCGATTTGGAACGAGTTAATCACACACACACACCTCTCTCTGTTGGAAAATTGGTAGAGGAGCAGTCCTCTTTTCTTATGTTAATTGCTTTTCTATCCTTTCTGTAATCTTTTCTTCTGTTGTTGTTTCCTTATATAAAAGACATCAATATTTTACCCATTGTTGTTCGGCTTCTGCAGATATTAATTCCTTTCTTCGCCACATTCTAATTTTCCTGCCGCCCACCCTCACAGCCGTGCCTACATCCCCAATCGACGGTGAACATGTGGACAACACCCCGCTTACTGGATCTAAAAACTAACACAGCGTGGGCAGCGAGCGGGACTGGACTAGTTGACCGGTCGAAATAATCTACGGGTACTCAGGGAGCGTGCGGCCAGATACCCCTGAGTTCTGTTCAGACCGAGTGGGCGCCTTAACCCAAAGAGGAAGACGCCGGAGGTTGAGGGGCTGAAGGGACGGAGTGGTAAATGACTAATAGACTAAAAATATTCGTTTTCAGTCAAAGTTCTGATGAGGAAGTAGTCCTTTAATATGTATTCTTTCCAAAGAAGAAAATGAATAATTCGAACAAGTATTGTTTCTAATAAGATCAGCAGAAGTTGATGGAGAACGTTCGGATTTATTTAAGAGAGAGGATTTAATATTTAATCAGAATAACTCTGGACTGCAGGTTGTTAGATGACCTGTTAAAATTTCTAATAGCTTGGCTGGAATAATTTTCACTTATCCTTTGTACTCAACAGAAAATTGGTTTACCTAGGACATCATTTATTTTCATCTTTACAGAAGTCTTTTAATAATAAAAAAGAAAAACAGTTTTCTGGAAAAATTTAAAATGCACTTCAGTCAGCTGCGGTTAGAAGAATGCTTGAAAGAGGTCAGAAGATGGCGGAGCATAAAAGCAAATTGATTTTATTCAATAAAGATAATATCAAATGTTTTTCTCATCTTAGTAGAATCTAATTCGCTTTATTCTTTAGAAACAATTTGCAAAAGTTCATTGTTGCTGAGACGTTTATTCATTTCCATTTCCTTCAAAATCTGCCAAAATTCTCAGCCGATTTAAAACCGAGATAATCGACAGAGCAAAGAAGTTATGCCATATTGTCTTCCAATTATTTTATTCAAGTGGAAAACTTATGTGCTGAATAATTATCTTTACAGAAAACAATTTGTCTGAATTCGGACAAAAAACTGAATGAAAGGAAGAACTTTCAGCAGGATTTCTTTTTTGCCATTCCTTTGGCATCAATCGAGTCGGCGAAACTCCAGATTATTTCAAAGATTTTCAGACCATAATTGATCATACAACAAAACGTTTTACTTTAATTTCCGAATGTTTTTGTATATTTTCTAAAAATATCCTTTCTTTCGTACAATGGAGCATCCAGCCACTCTTATACTAGAGGCTATAGCATCAACCATTTATACTAGAGGCTATAGTATCAGTTCTTTATATTAGAAGCTATAGTATCAACTAACTCGAAAAACGCATCTTCTAATATAAAATACGTCATAGCGTGATAGGACATCCAAATACATAGATTTCATTTTTAGCGAAAGATGCCTTCCAAAAGGCCAGCTAAGTATTAAGAACAGTAATATTTTGTTAGATACAAAGACAAGACCTAAACTCTTATATAATATCAGTCTTCCTCTATGACTGTGATTGTTGGACAGTTTCCTCAAAGATGAAGAAGAGAATTGAGATAATAGAAATGAGGTTCTACAGAAGGATGCTGAGCATATTATGGACTGAACATGTGAGTACCGAGGAAGTTTTAAGGAATATGAAAGAAAAAAAGATATTTCTACTTAGAATCATAAAGAAACAGTTGAAATTCTAGGAAAGAAAATAAGGAAAGAGGGTTTGGAGAATTTAACACTCACAGGACATAGTGAAGGTGGGAGAGACGGGGGAAAGCAGCGAGTGTTAATGACAGAACAGGAATTGGGAAGGATAGCGAAAAAAAATCCCTTACTAAGAGGTAAAAAGAGTAGGAAGTAGGAGAACCATGATCACCCACGGCCTAAAGGGACACGGCATATAAAAGATGACGAAGTAGAGACAGACTATTAATTAAAATTATTAATTAAAATTATTAATTAAAATTATTAATGAAAAAGTAAAGAAAAATATGATAAATAAAACTAAAAGTGGAAATTCGGCGCTGAAACGTTTGAGGAAATGTGTGCCGCCATTTTAAAGAGTGAAGGCAACTCATTCTCTGTGAATTCTATAACGAAGTCCGTTTGATAATTCATAAAGAACGAAATGAGAAAAAAATGTCAACCTGTAGACAAAATCACGTTTGTCTTTGGCCTATATCTTGAATTCGAACTACTTGAGTGACGTTAGAAAAATAAACAAAGCACAATCTGCCCGAGCGGGCGTCTTCAACAGGGATTAGCTATCCATGTTAGCAGAGAGGCAGAAAAGAGGGGGGCAATCACACACACACACACAGATATCTATGTATGTATGTATGTATTGAAACTTTATTTTAAAACCGATTCTATTCTACCTAAACATCTGTAAAATTGGCATTTGATTTAGTATCTTGATATTCGCTAATGGCGTTCGTTTTCCGACTTTTCTTCTGAACCTCACACTTTCTCCGGCAACCCAAATAAGAGAAGTGATTCAACCAAAATTATTAGCTTACATTCCCTTCTAAGTAGATCTCCAAACACATATATCAATGCTACATTAACAATTCTAGAAGGATCAAACGGTAATAAACATGAAGCGATCGATAAAAAAAACAAACAAAAAAACACCAAAAAAAACAAAAAACATTTAAATAAAGTAATAGAGAAAAAGAGAAATTAAAAGTTTAAGACGTTGATCCCCTGGGGCCGAAGATTGTTATTTGATTCTTTTTATTATGATTTTTTTTTAGAGAAAGTTCAAGAGGCTGTAAAGAGGATGTATCCAGTTCTATCTATCTTTGGACAAACTCACCACTTTGTCGATATAGCTAGCTTTTGATTGGTTGAAGAAGCTTTCAACCAATCAAATCGATGATATTTATTAAAGGTGACTGTGGGTAATGTTGGTATGTTGATGCAATTGAAAAAAAAAACCACTAATAAAATTCAAGTTCTCGTTTTAAATAATAAAAATCAACCAGACGTGCTCCATCTCTCTCTCTCTCTCTCTCTCTCTCTCTCTCACACACACACACACACGTTAGCAGTACTTAAGTTTATGAATATGTGAGTATAATTTGTGTGTACAGATGTACGCACAAACACGCACATATATGTACATGCATAACTTCTTATAGATATGTGAATTCATTTATCTACAACGTTATATATATATGTATATATATAACGTTGTATATATATATATATATATATATATATGTATATATATATATATATATATATATATATATGTATATATATATATGTATATATATATATATAACGTTGTAGATATATATTACAGCAGTTCACTGCTACTAACAAGCAGAATTTTTTTTTCTTCTTGATGATGGATATGCTGGCCGATTCGAGGAGTCCACCTGAGTCGAGAAGTCTATCTGAAATAAAAATGAAAGAATATTAATATAGATTTAACTTTCGTCAATTACACTTTCTATTATATATATTACACTATTTGACAAACGGAAATATAGCTTTATAAAAAATATTGTCAGATTAAACCATATTAATTACTATATATATATATATATATATATATATATATATATATATATATATATATATATATATATATATATATATATATATAAATATTTTGCTTGAACACGTGACACTTGAAGTTACGGTGATGTTTTCTGTCTGACATTACTGGTTGTCTTTCTTACGCGTGAGTATTGAACGACTTGTAACATATTTTTATATCTTATTGAAGTAGGTTCCTTTATGGAGTTTCTCTCTCTCTCTCTCTCTCTCTCTCTCTCTCTCTCTTTATATATATATATATATATACATATAAATATATATAAAAATAGGTCAACAGTATTTACAGCTGTTTTGAAAACACAACCACTAGTGATGTGGATTAGTTTACTGTTTCCACCAAACAGAAGACGAAATACGACAGAGATCCCGATTAGAATTTTGATTAGAAATAAAAACAAATCGATTGCACAACGATAAGTAAATAATAGTATTACATCTTCTCTTTGTATATTTATGCACCAGAAACGAGGGAAATTACACACACACACACATGTATGTATATATATATATATATATATATATATATATATATATATATATATATATACTAAAGTATAGGAATGCTGAACGCGGAATAAATTACAATAACTAAAAAATACTATTCTTAAAAGAGTGCTCAATAAAGAGTAGAGCAAATATAATTTATTCAAAAATCATAATATAAATATGTTATAAAATCACTACAAAAATAGCCATCTTGCTTCAACCCTTTTGGTGTCTTATCAAGTTATGGTGTTGAAGGTAGAGCTCTACATTCAACACCATCACTTGATACGTGCAATTGTTTTCTCAGATCAATATTTCAGAACAGGTTTGCTGCCATGCATGGCATCCAGATCAATGCTATTTAAGAAAATGAAATTGACGACCAATCCCCAATGTTGAAAGAAGAATGACCGTCGCTAAAACCCATATGATTCACTTGCTATTTGTCTACAGCTGGCAGCTTAGATATTTCCGAAAAGATTTGGTGCCATGCATGGTATCCATATGGAAGTTTCGATCTGACGCGGTTATTTAAGAACATGTCTCGAGTTTTCAAGTTAATGTTTTGGTTTTGCAGCAATTGGCGGTATTGCGCGAAGCTACTACTCTAGCGCAGCCTATTCTATGTTCGATTCCCTTTTCTCTAATACTAAATTATTTATAAGTGCTCATCAAAGTTATTTGAAATGTTTAGTATTTACTAATTACACATCCTTTTTATGATGGAATCAGGTTGGGACGGTGCCATTATTGCTTTCGTTCCAATTCCAGATCGCAGTTTCTCAGTTGGAATGGTTTATTTTGAGTTTTCTGTTTTTGGAACACTTGACAGACAACAGACATTCATATTACACACATAAATCCATATACAACTCTATTTAAAACTTGTATTAAAATATCAAATATACATAGTTGAAAACCCGTATATTCTGGTTCTATTAGTATATTTTCGATATACCTCTTCAAAGAAAAGTTTTGTGTTATTGATTAGAGGAGAAAACAAGGTAACAATCAAACAGTTCTAAATTGTTTCTCATATTCACCAGATGTTAGATACAATCTGTTTCCCACATTACAACTTTTTTCAAATAATTTCTATTTAGCACATAATAAATGTTTAAATATGGATTTTAAAAAAATACTTTGTTTTAAAAATATTAGGCTTTTAAAATACTTTTTGTTTCACACACGAGAAACGTCTATTTGGTTACCTGCTAATTAAAACATAAGAAACCCTTAAAAATGTCTTTTATTTTACACAGAAATTAAAAAAAAAAATACTTTGTGCTTCGCGTTTTACAAACGTACCATTTTTCTTTTTATGTCTAATTTTAAATATTTGGATGAATCGTCGAAGCTGAAATCTTGGCGTGCAACTGAGAACTTAGCTTTGAATTACGAAGATAAATTCCTACGTGAAAGAGAGAGAGAGAGAGAGAGAGTGGGGGGGAAGAAAGAAAGAGAGAAGTGGAGATAGAGATAAAGCGAGAAAGAGATACAGAGAGAAAAAGAGAGAGAAAGAGATAACGAGAAAGGGGGAGAAAGTGAGAGAGAAAGCGATAGAGAGAAAGAGAGAGTGAGAGAAAGATAGAAAAAGAGAAAGAGAGAGAGAAGGATAAAGAGAGAGAGAAAGAGAAAGATAGTGTGAGAAAAAGAGATAGAGAGAGAGATAATGAGAAAGAGATAGTGAGAAAGGGGGAGAAAGTGAGAGAGAAAGAGATAGAGAGAAAGAGATACGGTATGAAAGAGAGATAGAAAGAAAAAAGAGAGTGGGAGAAAGAGATAGAGAGAAAGGGAGATAGAGAAAGAGATAGTGAACAAAAGAGAGAGAAAGAAAGAGAGAAAGTGGGAGAAAGCAAGAGAAAAAGAAAGAGAAAGGGAGAGAAAGAGAGAGAGAAAGTGAGAGAGAGAGTCAAAGAGAGAGAAAGAGAAAGTGAGAGAGAAAGAGTGAGAAATTGAAAGAAAGAGAGATAGAAAGTGAAAGAGAGAGTGAGGGAAAAGAGAGAGTGAGGGAAAAGAGCGAGAAAAATGAGACAGAGAAAGAGAAAAAAGATATAGAGAGAAAGAGATAGGAAGTGAGAGAGAAAGAAAGAGAGAGTGAGAGAAAGAGACAGAAAGAAAAAGAGAGAAAGTGATTGAGAGAGAGAAAGAGAAAGAGGTAGTGAGAGAGAGAGAAAAGTGAAAGCGAGCGAAAGAGTGAGAGACTGATAGAAAGTGATAAAGAAAGAGAGAGAGAGAAAGAGAGAGATAAAGAGAGAAAGAAAGAGATAGAGAGACTGAAAGAGAAAGCGAGATAGAGAGATAGTGAGAGAGAGAGAGATGTAGGCAGAAACGCATACTTTGTAAAGAAATGTGAGAAAATACAAGAGAGACTCATTGAAACCAAAAGCATAAATTAACGCGGCCAGTGTGGAGAGAAAGTTAATGGCAAATGTCTGTCTTATTTGCTCCCGTTTCTTTTCTTTTCTTCTTCAAGTGATGGATTTCATGATTTTGTCTCTCGGAATCTTACGGATGTGGGGATTTCGTTATGATATGATTTATAGAAAAGCGGATCTCATCAATTGCTAGCGGATGGTAATATTTTTAGGTAGTTGGGTTGAAATTCAGAGACAAATACTCAGATTACTGTATAATGTTTGTGGAAGCTAGAATTTCTTTTCGCATCGTACTAACGTACCCAGGAAAGCGTGGATCCTTTACCTGCTTCGCCTATGGTAAATATCAAGGCCGGTCAATTATTATATCTCGTAAGGTTCATTTAGCAAATCGGCCCCGTAAAAAAAAATCCTCACTGGATACTAAAATCACAGTAGCAGCAAGTGGATTGGTTGCGACCCTATAAGGAGTTTATACAAATAAATAACTTATTCTTTCATGTGTTGTGTCCCTTCGGGAAGTGGGCGATCATAGTCCTTCACAACCTCCTATGTTTTATAGCTATTGTCAATGTTCGCCCCGCATACCCTGTTCCTCCATGTATCCACACAAGCTCGTTCGTTAGGTGGCCTACAGGCTTATTCTGTCACTATTGCCTTCGATAAGCCCTGTGAGTGTTAAATTCTCAAATCCTTCCTTCCTCATTATGTGCCCAAGAATTGTCTAGAACCGTTTTTGTAACTTTGAGTTTTAACACATCTATCTATCTATCTATCTATCTATCTATCTATCTATCTATCTATCTATCTATCTATCTATCTATCTTAGTCTCTTCCTATCTATCTATCTATCTATCTATCCATCTATCTTAGTCTCTTCCTATCTATCTATCTATCTATCTATCTATCTATTTTTGTTAATCCCTATCTATCTATCTATCTATCTATCTATCTATCTATCTATCTATCTATCTATCTATCTAATGTGGCTTTGGTATCTATGTCGATAGATGCACAGACTGATTAGTAGTAAGGTACATACGTATACCTAATTTTTTTTCAAGGAATCTTTGGCATCTTTAAAGGAAGGAAAACACATACAGAAGTGCTAGCACACACACAACAGCTAACACACACACACATGCACGCGCACGTACACACAGAAGCGCAAACGCGCGCTCATAAAGAGCAATTACTTTGCATACAGACATCAAACAAGATAAATGTTTCTACCGATATCTGTAGAACATAGAATCAGTAGATTGGTCAGCGCCAGTTACCTTTACCGCCCGAAGTATTTGACAAGCCGATCCTGAGCGGACACCGACTATTCTCTTTTAGGATGTAAACTTGTCAACATGATCTCATAGATAAGCAACACCTGTAAGTTGGGTGCCCAGCTGTTTCTCCCTTATATACATATATCGCCGGCCTTTCCCGCTTAGTATAACATAATGACGTGGTTAGCGATGTTATGCCATGATAGCCGCTATCTAAGAGGGATGAACAGATTAAAAGTTGTATGGTAATTTGAAAGCTTATTCTGAAATTTGATAACTGGAAAAAACTATACATACAACGTTTATGATGAACAGATTGATCGACAAAGCAAACGCCTCAAGTTTCAATATGACGTCAAAATGTCGATATCTTGAAACTGGCGAAGTTATAGATCAGTAGACGGGCAATAAAGAGGTGTAAGGGTGGCGTAATGCTCTTATTGAGGAATCGAAGAACCGAGTTCGAATTCCAGTCAAATCCATTACATTCACTTACGTGCTAATACCATTTGGAAAGGTAAGAATCCTCTTCTTTAGACCGGGTTCTATAGCCTTGGTCTACCGCAGAAAGAAATGACAACCTACTGCCTCATCAGTCATGTATCATTCGATACATGACTGACAAAAGATACATGACCACCTAAGCGTGTATCACGCATGACACATAACTGACTGAGAAAGACAGTTGTGTGGTATGAGAAAGAAAAAAAATGCAGAGAACAAATTTAAAATTTTTTTTTTATAATAATTTGGCATGCTTGAATCAATGTTGAATTTATCCTCGATTAAAATTGTTCTTTTTTACACACTAATGTTCACTTAATACAAGGCCTGAGAGCCCCTCAAAGTAGAGAGTTACTGTGTGGTGTCGTATGAGTGTAAGAAAAGAGAAGTGAAGTCTATGCGCTTATGCAGGAAAGATAACGGTTAATCTTAGTCTTGAAGAGGTCAAGACTAGAAAATATCCTGCCGTTCGTTCTAAAAAGCCTCAGTTCTTGGTAAGAAGCTGTTCAAGTGGAACTTCCTCCTTACTAATGGAATACGAAGGGAATGGGGATGATTTACCCTTGTGTACGCGGCATAGTGGGTCGTAGTTGTAAAGATCAGGGTTGCTAAGAGCGAGGAATATAGCTTTTGCCAGAACACACGCCTTGGAAATAGAGATAGAGTAGCGAGAGGCACGCAGTGTTTATTTCGCGGGAAAGGGATTGTCGGCTAGAAAATAATTCATCACCCACTGCAATAAACGCTTTTGAATTCTATCAAAACAGGAAAGTGAGAATTGGCCAGACCAGATCTAATTTTATGTGCTGATTATGGTCTTCCACATCCTTCTGTCTCTTGTAGCTCTAAATACATTTGGTCTTTTTCTTATTTCTCTCAAACCCTGTTCTACCATCCATTTGCTCAAGTTACGCTTTGCTTTCCCCTGTTCCTCTTTCCTTCTATCCGTCCTGTGAGTATCAGATTTTGTAAGCCGTCCTTTCTCATTAAGTGTCCCAGAAATTTCAGCTGTCTCTTGTTGATGTTAAGTATAAGTTTCCTCTTTGTTTCCCATCTCTCCAAAACCTTGTCATTGCTCATATGTTCGGCACATGGTATCCTCAGCATCCTTCTGTAGAACCACATTTCTTTTGCTTCGAGTGTCTTCTTCATTTTTGAGGAGATTGTCCAGCATCCACTGCCATATAGGAGGACTGATATTACATAACAGTTCAGTACCTCTTCTTTATTTCTCTTGCTTCAAGTCTCTTCTTCATCTTTGAGGAGATTGTCCAGTATTCGCTGCCGCAAAGGAGGACAGATATCACGTAACAATTCAGTACTCTTTTCTCTGTTTCTAACGAAGTTTTCCTGTCTCTTAATACTCTGCTTAGCTTTTGGAAAGCATCTTTGGCGATCCAATACGTCTTCGGATTTCAGTGTCGTACTTTCAGTCCTCCTTCAGAACACTTCCCAGCTATTTAAATTTCTGCTTGATATAAGTTCCGCCGACCTGTAAATTGCGTTTTGGGCTCATTTTTTGCTGATGACCATGCATTCTTTAGCAATACTTCATTTTTCGTCTGATCTGGCTCGGTACAATGGCTCGCTATGTAGTTTAGTCAACTCTACCCATCTTGCCTTAAAGTCTAAACGTGAAGGTCAGATTCTACAAGGTTGATTTCCTTATTATCTCTTTGTGAGTCTACGTACAAATGTCTTTTTTGTTTTCGTTTTCCATTCACCTGTTAGAATTCTAAAATATCAAAACTTTTCTCTTATATTTTTATTAATTTTAATAAATAAATTCAATTTTCATGTAATTAAAATGTGTCGTTTCTCAGATAATTGTTCTTTAAGATGTAAAATATTTTATGAGGCATTTGAAATATGGGTGTTTACTCCTTCAACTTTGCATACTTGTAAAATATACAACTGATGTAGTACTTCTTTCTACTACGTTTTGGTATGTCTTTAATGTAAGCGTTAATAATCGTGTGCATTTGATATTTTCACTTCGAAACTCGGAAGTCCATAGTTGCTTATATCTGAGTAGAAATGTCCATTTCAACAGAATAACTTTTCTTGGCTTGTTTAGCTTTCAAAAAAGGCAAAAAGCAGTTGAATATCAAAGATTTGTTATTTACTCGTTTTGTTTTCATACCAATCCAGACGACATAAATATTGTTTCCATTTTTATTTCTGTAAAGATGCTTTCCATCTGTCAGATTTGAGATCGGGAACAGTGTGAAGAAATTCTTTGATAGAAAATAGAAAGACAGAAATAAGAAAGCAGAATACATGAAAAAAAAAAACCCAAAAAACAAAAGATGGATACACGTCGATTTCTTTTTAATGAAATCCATCTGGTGATGGCCGGCAGAAATGGGAAAATGTGCCGGAAAATAAGCAAACAAAGAAGACATTTTTACAGACATGTTTGTCAGAGTTTGTACAGAACGTTAAAAAACTGAAGTAAATGGTTTATGCCAGTATGTAGGTTGGCAAAAGCATCAATATTTACTCAGATGTTGAAATGTAAATTAGGTATGAATAATTTTTTAACAGATCGCGACAGCTATTAGGAAGATGTGTTTCAATATACTTTAATCTATAAACAAAATTTATTCCGTATTATTATTGTTTAGGTAATAAGCATTGTAACACAACACAAATAGCTATATTGTGGAAAAAGCAATTTTCCAAAATATACGCATTTTTCAATGTATTTATGAATAATTTTTAAACTTTTATCAAAAACGACATTCGTCTAAATGCAATTATGGATAATATTACGCATTAATTACTAATTTTTTGGATTAATAACTATTTGTGCTCAGTTGTTGAGATTAATAGCTATCTGATGATGGGATAATGCAATAATAAAAATTGAAATTTCTTCTCTCTGATAGATGTCGCGATCTGTAAACGTCTTTCGTGAGGTTCATTTTGGGAGGGCATCAATAAATGAGAGAACAATTGATTCATTTTGAAATGGAATCAGATTCAGATGACCAAAATCAACTCGAAAGTGATTGTTCATTAAACTCTACTATAAACCCATAACATTGAAATTATCCTTATAAGTACCACAGCTAATGTGCGTTTGAATAAAAAAGAAAGACGCTCTATTTTTTTTTCAATTTCAGTGAGAGGGGACAAAAGAGCTGGCAGTTTAGGTAATTTTGTTGACCAGGTTTCATTCGTTGTATGTAATTTTCACCCTTGATTATTTCTCTTTTTGACTTCGTAGATTGTTGTAAACGAGAAGGGGCTGATAATTGACGAAGTATTCGAGTGAAAAAATATAATTTCCTATTGATCAAAAAAAGGGGAAAATCATTGCACACAGTAGTAAAAGTTTGCTAACCAGAGAGGATAGAGAGACGGGAAAATGTGTCAATTGTCGAAAGGACTGGATTATTGGAATCTGGATGAATCTTTTGCTAGCATAATACAAGTTAATGTGCATGAAAGATGTCAGAATTGCAAGATGACTTATTGAAAGTTTTAATAAAAAGAAAAAAAATTAAACTCAAATTTTGAAGTACCAAGTTGGCTATATTTTTGCTATTTATACATCACTATGCTCTTGTTCCTTTTGTGAAATGACAGTTTGCTTTCTGGTTCTTGGTAGATTGTGTTCTTTGAATGGCAGTTTGCTTTCTGGTTCTTGGTAGATTGTGTTCTTTGAAAGACATTCTGCTTTCTGGTTCATAGTAGATTGTGTTCTTTGAAAGGCATTCTGCTTTCTGGTTCTTGGTAGATTGTTTTCTTTTAAAGGCAGTCTGCTTTCTGGTTCTTAGTAGATTGTTTTCTTTGAATGGCAGTCTGCTTTTTGGTTCATAGTAGATTGTGTTCTTTGAAAGGCAGTCTGCTTTCTGGTTCTTAGTAGATTGTTTTCTTTGAATGGCATTCTGCTTTCTGGGTCTTGGTAGATTGTGTTCTTTGGCATTTCATCCCTTCAGCTTTTGTATATCGAAGACCTTTTATTGCCAGAATGCTTTGTCGCCAAGCATCACTGATTTCTTGTTTTCATAGAACCATGACGTACAAAATCTGCGAAGAAAGGAAGTCAGTCCAGGCCATTTGGAACGAAAGTCATGTGCACCCATGTGTGTGTGTGTGTGTGTGTGTGTGATAGAGAGTGAGCGAGAGAGGGATAATATGTAAGAGAAGAGGAGACGAACATAGGAGAGAGAAGAGGCACGAGAAGAGAATAGAGAGAAAAGAGAAGAAAAGAGTATAAGAGAATTTATAGCAGAGAATCAGTGAGAGTGAGGAAGTAGAAGAAAGAAGAAAAGAGGAAAAAGAGAGGGAAAAAGGAAAGGAGAGAGGTGGGTGAGAAAATGAAATGTTAAAGAGGAGGGCGATAAGGAAAGAGAAAGGAAAAAGAGAAGAGATTGTAGAGGATATATATATATATATATATATATATATATATATATATATATATATAGTATATATAGTAGAGGGAATAAGACTAGAATAGAAAGAGATATGAGAGGAGAGAATAAATGGTAAGCGAGAAATGTGAGGAGAGAGATAGATAGATAGAGAGAGAGAGGGGAAGAGAGAGAGAGAAGTAAAGGACTATAGACAGAAACGATTTTTACCCCTTTAATACTGTGACGGTGCATTTGTACGTGAAGAAGTTCATCAGATTGTAGCTTTGAATCTTCAAGATCAAGACCCAGAAATATAAATTCACGCAAAAGATCATTTGAAGCAACAATAAAAACCTTGGCAATGAATCTAATCGTTCTAGAATAATAAATTCGAATGAGTCAGTGCTTGCGTAACCGATTTCTAGGTCTGTAAAATGGATCTATTTCCATTCTAAATGCAAATTTTCATTCTGGACAAATAGATCTTTTTCATTCATAATGGCTTGTATAACTGTTGAATCGTTACAGAAAAGACAGTTCTTTCAGAAATTTGTCAACGTGTTGAGTTCTTTAAAACGAACCTAGTGACAACATTCACAATACTATCAACGTATTAATATCGATTAGATCGATTCTCATTTCAAATCTTATTTATTCTCTTATTTAATCGATTTTTCTTTCTTAATCCTTGGAATTCGCGATTCGGTTCCCAATCACATCATTTCGATAATCCAGTGTTCTGAATCATTCTTCAACCAACAGAACATAATCTCCGAGGAAGGTAATTATTGGAGATAATGATAACTTCTTCTTCTTCTTCTTCTTCTTCTTCTTCTTCTTCTTCTTCTTCTTCTTCTTCTTCTTCTTCTTCTTCTTCTTCTTCTTCTTTTCGACAAGGTGGGTGGGAGGAGTTGATTTTCTTCGTTCATCTCTAAATCCTATTTGCGTTGGCTTTATTCTGTTAGAATTATTGTTGTATTTGCTAGACTGTCCGTTATAAGCCTAGTAGATTTTACAAGTACACAATTGGATATGAAAGATTAAGAGCTCATTACGTATTTGGATTATAGTTATTCCTATTTGCGTGCCAACCTTGAAACATATAACCATAATATAAATATATATATATATATGTGTGTGTGCGAGTGTGTGTGCGAGTGTGTGTGTGTGTGTGTGTATATAGGGGTGTGTTGTGGGGTTTGGGTGTAATGACATATTCGCTGTTAGAACAGAAAACAAGTTTGAGGCAGCGAGTTGCAATTCGACTTGATTTGAAGGAAGCTAAGGAGGAAATTATACTGAATGAAATTTGGTGCGAAAAATTAATGCATTTTTGTTTTCATTAGGCGACGGAGTTACTTGCACAACAGATAATATTAAGGACAACAACTGGACATTATACAGTGAACATTTCAGATCAAAATTCAGTTAATGAATAAGTTAGGCTAAGAAGTTATTCCCCTCTTTTCTTATAAATACGAGTCTCTGTACTTCAAAGCAAATAAGGGATTCTGAAAAGATTCTAATGCTTGATGATCAGATTTTGGTTAATGATGTCCTATCAATAGCTTTTCAGCACTATCTATCTATCTATCTATCTATCTATCTATCTATCTATCTATCTATCTATCTATCTGTCTGTCTATCTATCTATCTATCTATCTATCTATCTATATATCTGTCTGTCTATCTATCTATCTATCTATCTATCTATCTGTCTATCTATCTATCTATCTGTCTGTCTAGCTATCTATCTATCTATCTATCTGTGTCTGTTCACATTTATCTATCTATCTATCTATCTATCTATCTATCTATCTATCTATCTATCTATCTATCTATCTATCTGTGTTTGTTTACATCTATCTATCTATCTATCTATCTATCTATCTATCTATCTGTGTTTGTTTACATCTATCTATCTATCTATCTATCTATCTATCTATCTATCTATCTATCTGTGCTTGTTTACATCTATCTATCTATCTATCTATCTATCTATCTATCTATCTATCTATCTATCTGTCTGTGTCTGTTCACATTTATCTATCTATCTATCTGTGCTTGTTTACATCTATCTATCTATCTATCTATCTATCTATCTATCTATCTATCTATCTGTGCTTGT
Organism: Acanthosepion esculentum; assembly: GCA_964036315.1. Taxonomy (NCBI): domain Eukaryota; kingdom Metazoa; phylum Mollusca; class Cephalopoda; order Sepiida; family Sepiidae; genus Acanthosepion; species Acanthosepion esculentum. Next base: position 3,300,110 of record OZ038475.1, on the reverse strand, counting down.
TTACATCTATCTATCTATCTATCTATCTATCTATCTATCTATCTATCTATCTATCTATCTATCTATCTGTCTGTGTCTGTTCACATTTATCTATCTATCTATCTATCTATCTATCTATCTATCTATCTGTGTTTGTTTACATCTATCTATCTATCTATCTATCTATCTATCTATCTATCTATCTGTCTGTCTGTGTCTGTTCACATTTATCTATCTATCTATCTATCTATCTATCTATCTATCTATCTATATATATATATATATATATATATATATATATATGTGTGTGTGTGTGTGTGTGTGTGTGTGTGTGTGTGCGTATGCAGGCACACACACATATACGTAACAATACTCAAGGTTTCGCCAAACACGTCTCGCGTAACAATTTGATTGTTTATTAAGTGTGATTCTTACTGAGATACTCACTGTTCTGGCCTTGTGCCAGAATAAGCCAAGACAATTAAATATCTATCGATATAGACGCATTCCTATTTTAAATAACTGCATTCTAACTTTTACATTAATTTGAATTCAGCGTAGAATAATCTGAAAGTTGGTCACCATTCTGCTCTGCGTATATTTCTGAATATTTTGACCTGAGAATTCTCCAGATAAAGTATTGAAGCGACACTACTCATTGGTTTCATACGGTCTTTTTTTTATTTAAATCCTGCCTGTGTATAACATGAAGCCAGCCATTAGCAGAGGTCAAATAGCCATGTTAGCATCTACTGAAGCTTTTACCGATAACATATGCCGCACGATCTACTTAGATAAATTGTACAGGATTTAACGTTTAGTTTATTGGTTAAAAAATAGGCAGGCAATGAAACGAGCAGGTTGTATAGACGTGTGGTGTCTGTAGTGACAAGCGTTAAAAGAATGATGGACGATCGGATCACATATTGCGGTGGAAATGTAGGTAGCGATAAATAAGATAAACAAACACCTGTCAGACATTTCTTCAAAGATAAAAATCAGAATATTTTTTAATGCATTGAAATTATGGTGCCGGTAATTTAATCCAGATGGGAATAGAGGATAATATATTATATACAAGGTACTCAGGTGTTGGTGAACGCAGTAAAAATGAATATGACCCCATGTTGTTTACGTTATCAATTATATCTTCCACTTTTCGCATTGATAATACTTTTTAAAATAATTTCACTCGAAGCAAGGCGATAACGCCCCTAAGACGCAAGGGGTTACTGAGTGTGAAAGAAAAATGAGAAAATGTTAGTTTTGAGAAAAGATAATAAAAGAACAGGTTTCAGGAAAAAAAAGATGGTGATTAATGTTTGCAGTTAAATATTTTTAGATTTTAGTTGTCAGGAAAGTAAAACGCCAGAAGAGAGTTCCACAGGCTAGAAGTACGAGAGAATGGAGAATTTCTAATGCAATGGAGAGCCAGATACCTTTTATTACTCTGAACGTTATATTGGCGACATGTCTTTACGTAGATGTTCATGATTTTTGTGTTTTTGTGCTGCAAAAAAAATGTACTTCATGACAGGAACCGAACCTGCGTACTTTTTTTTCAATCAGGAAAACTACTTTCAAGTCGTTACCAGTTAATTAAAAAAAGTCATGATTGCAAATTGCGCTATTTTATGTCTCATATAGGAATAAAGTGTTGCTGCTGAAACTTGGGTTTGAACATGGATCGCCAGAGAGCAAGTACAGTCGACCTCATCTTGAAATAATTAGATCACGTGACGGGTAAAAGAAAAATATATATATGGAAATTAGCGGCATCTGACCGAGTATTGTTCGAAGGTGTTACTATTGTTGCATCTGTGATTTACAAATTCTCTCCTACAAACGGAGATTACAAAATAATGTGTGTGTGGAAGAATATGGTATATAAAATTCTAGATATAAGAATATAAAAATTGATAAAATCCAATGAAGAGTCTGCAGTATTATCGGTCATGACCTGGCACCTGGGCTTTAGTCACTTTCTCATCACCTTTATGTAGCTTCCCTATGCCTTTTCTATAAATATGTTCATCGTACCTCGTCTTTAAAAACCTAAGCGCAGTACTAGATTGGAGGCAAAATCTTATCGTTTTGCTATTGAAATGGCTAGATGTGACCGTAAGTTCTATGCTAACAGTTTCTTCTCTTACACTTTCGCTTGAAAACCTCTGTAGGAATCTTGCTTTTGAGTCAACTTTGATCTTCAAAGATTTAAATGCAATTTTTATCATTTGTCTTTTTAATTCTTGTTCTTTTATTGTTCTTTCTCTTTCGTAATGTTTTTCTTTTTCTCATTAGTTTCTCACACTCCCTTGCGTCTCAGTGGCTTTATTACCTTGTCTGAACTGAAAGGCTTAACATATATATATATATATATATATATATATATACATATATATATATATATATATATATATATATATATATATATGAGTCTGAAATAGGGCAACACTTACTGGACAATAATGCCTGTGGTGCTGCTGAGTACGAAGACACGTGGTTTTCGGTCATACAGAGTGCTCGATCTATACATCATCTTCGAGTATCCGAAGCCGTCCACATTAAGTGTCAGCAACCCATTTTTTGCAGACAGAAGGAACATTTTCTACGTTCCTTACGTCTGTTGGAGGGTCTGTGTTTCCCCTTTTTCTATTCTAAAACTCTTGTGGAACTATTTATTTACACTCCCCGTTGTTAAATTTTAATTAATATCATTAAAATTTGTCTTTTAGTCGAGTTCCACCTTTTAGTCGAGTGTCCTTGTATTCATTTATAATTAATAGTGCCAACGAATATCTTTGAAAAAGTGTTGGCCGAAAGGTTACCTTAGGTATGATGTCTATTCTGTCCAAGGCATATATATATGTATATATATATATATATATATATATATATATATATATATATATATATATATATATATATATATATTTCATTTTGTTATTTAACTGCCGCATATATGTGTATGCATGTTTTTGCGTACGTGTAACGTAACACTACCTCATCAGAAGAGTCCACAGAGTAGATATCGGCAAATATTTTTTCTTAGATGTTCACCCACTACAAGGCCCAAGAGCTACCGAAGGTAGAGGGTTAGTGAATTTAACAGAAGCCTGAAAAATGGTGAGCAACCTAAATGTTTTGATATTTTACAAGTACAACGTATTTGCAAAATTTACTTAAATCAGGTCGTCATTTGCCTTGAAGGTAGGTTAAACTCTGCTTTCCTCTGGCCTTTTTGCCTCCTTGTGAGTGCTAAAATTTCCAATCCTTCTTTCCTCATTATAGAAGGACCACTGTTATGAGGGAAATTAAAAAAATATCCACGATTTTGTCTAAAGATATATTATTCGTCTATGTTACTGTTATGGGTCCTTACCTATAACTACAGAATGAACTCTTCCTAACACTATGTATACTACGCCTCTCAAGAGAGAGAGAGAGAGAGAGAGAGAGAGAGAGAGAGAGAGAGAGAGGGGAATCGAGTCGAGCTGATATTAGTTCACTCCAAACCAGACTGACAGTCATACTAACACCTTCAACATCTTGTATTATTATTCCGTGTAATATATCTTCGTTATTTCTACTCTTGTGTTCGTGTTGTTCTTCTAACCTGGACCATAACAATTACAATATTTTTGAATTCTATAAGAGTGCTACAGAAAATGAAATGAAGAAACGTATTGTGTGTTTTTTTTTAGAATACCCTGTGTAAAAAGTCACCATAAAATAATCGAACGAGAATCAACTTTATGGTGATTTTATGTCCTTGTGGAAAATTCCCACTGTGAATAAAAAATCTATTCCATTTTACAACAGCTGTTTGTTAACTTGATAAACACTCAACTGGAATTAATTTTAGCGAATCATCCCGTTTGATATAGCTACCTTTATATCTGACTGCGTGTCCTATAATCTGGAGATCAATTGAAAGAGAGGTAAATGTTTCTTTAAATAGACGAAGAGCTTACAGACAACAACACAGGAGGCGTTCACTCACCTGAAACGAAGAATAAAAACAAAACGTTTTTATATTAAAAAAAAAAATCAACTTAAAAAAACACAAAGTTATAATCAACAATGAAATACTTAAAGTATTCATTTAGTCTTTCTCTATCTTTAATATCAGAGAAATATTATTTTCTATCCCTTCTTCGTGTGCCGTGTACGGACGCAATCATAGCTCTCCACAACGCGATATCCTGTGTAGGTTTTAGTCGTTTTGCTATCTCACCTAGCCCCTGTTCTGTCAACTATTTACATCGTTAGGTAAGTTAACCGTTGCTTTCCTCTGTCTCTCATGCCTCCCTGTGAGTGCTAACATTTCCAAACCTTCTTTCCTCGTTATAGGAGGACCGATATTACGAGGGAAAGTCAAAAATTATCCTCTCTCTTGCTTAAAAATATGTTATAGCGAAGTGCGGATAATTTTTCACTTACCCTCATACATAGCAGTTCGACCCACCTTTCTTAGTTTTTCGAAGGCATCTTTCGTTATTCCCAATACGACTTCGGATTTCGGTGTCACATTTTCCGTCCTCTGTTAAAACACTTCCTAAATATCTTAGGCTGTTTCTTTTGTTGACAATCATCCATTCGGTCTTTTTACAATTGATAGTTAGTACTTTCTTCACGCTTTCCTTTAATATATTCTGTAGAGATATTCCTCTAGTTTCATTTCCGTGTCTGCTATTAACACTGTGTTATCTGCATATCTTAGATTGTTAAGGCTTTGATCGCCAATATTGAATCCTGGCAATACTTGTAATTCTCCCAAGATTGCCGCAATGTATAGCTTGAATAAGTCCGGCGAGAAGACACATCCTTGTCTCATGGTCTGTACCATTTTTGTGTATTCACTAAATTCATTTTCTATCCGTATGCAGGCGGTTTGTTCTGGATTATTCTAATCTTCTTTCCAAATATATCAAGCTTACCATGTTCTTGTGCCTTACCTTATCAAAAACATTTACATAATTTATTAAATATCGATATACATCTTTTTATATTTCTATTGTTTTTGCTGATATTTTATGCATGGATATCGCATTCATTTAGTGTCGAAACCGCACTTTTCATGTCCTATTTGCAGTAATACTGCATTATTTCGGGGCATATATCATTTTTCATTTGCCAAAAATCTGTGTTGGAGCACCACGTAGTGTAGCCGTAACAGCAGTGGCGTATCTACAGCAAGATAGTCTAATTAAGCCGCTCATTCATTAGACTGGTTTTGAGTTTATAATTTTCCTTCTCCTATGCTGGCTGTCACTCTCAATGCAAGAGATCCCAGTTTGCGCTGATATTTAACCCATAGCTGGAGGAAGGTAGATTCATGCCTTTTCCAAAGGCAATTAGCGTGAAGTGAACGAAACAGAATTGACCAGTATTTGAAACTGGCTCACCAATTTCGCCTTCCGCGACACTTTTATATAATCGGTTCTCCCCCCCCCATAATTCTAACTCCATGATGCAGCGATATTACCTACAAATCGGGTAGAATCATGCCAGAAAATACGGTAGTAATTTTGGGTGGGTATATTGGATTGGTTCCCCGATGTCTGCTTTAAGATTTTATCTTTATGGTAATGTTACTCATGAAATTCTCCATTCGTATTTTCTTAAAGGAGATTTCAGACAAGTCTTTAATATGCACCTGCTACTGATTTCCTCTACAAAGAAATCATTAACGTATGTATTTGTACAAGATTAAGTGAGAAGAACACTTTAACATTAACAGAAATTAAGTTTTAGTATGAAAAAGATAAAAAGAGAACGAAACAGGGGAAATGTAAAAGAAGTGTGATATCAGATAAGTTAAATCGTAGCAATTGTTCCCGATAAAGAATAGAACCCCCCCCCCGAAAACATGGTGACCACACGCGTACAACTGCTTTTTATTTGGGTCATTTAAATTACCTAAAAGGTGAACAGCAACATCACCGCTGCGAGAAATTCTTGTAAAATCTGGTCGCTGTAAATTCCTTTGCTATCACTTGCACGCGTCTGAAATAACGAATGGCGTCAAACTTAAGGCAACAGGAAGTCGACTGCACACCACTCGACTCTTAAATCTATTCAATGTCGGCTGTCCGTTCTTAATGGCCTAATAATATCAAAGGAGACGAGCTGTGAACACTCGTCACCGTTAAGGGTCTTTCTTCCATCTTCATAATGAGTTTACATGAAAGAACAGAACTTGCTGATACTATCTGTAAAGAGATATTTTCTTGGAGTTTACTTTGCGTTCTGTTACAGTAAATATCAATTGTTGCGTGAGTTGTCTAACCATGAAATATATTTTTGAACTGCGAGAGTGGATCACCCACTGTGTCACTTTTTAATGCACTTATTTCTTGGGTTCGTACTCGTTTGTTTAATGTCAACAAGTTTGTAACCAAACTAGTCAACGTGTTTTTCTAAGTTTAAGTTTCTTAAGAAACATATTTATTTCACTCAATAATACAAGAGAAAAAAAAAATTGAAAACGGAATAGATCGCGTTTGGTATAGTTTCCCACAACACCGTCAATTGCTATAAAACCAAAACATTAACCTAAACCCTTGAGTCATGTTCTTTGTCAGATCAAGACTCATATGGTTGCTATGCATGGTGCTAAACTCGTTGAGAAATATACAGCTGTATACAGTCATTTTTTTAGATTGATGGCTTCGAGGTTTTAGAGAGGGTTATTCCTCTTTGGACTTCGGGAACTGGCGCTACAGAAGCACAAAGAACCGTAACAAATAACAAAAACCAGATCACTTGAGGTCTTTCAGCAACAGCACCCACTAAGATGGATCGCACATGTAAGTCGAAGAGAAAATAATGACATAATCAAGACGCTAATGTTCTTCACTACTTGAAACAAACAAATAGGAAGAAAATCTCCATCAATATTAGAAAGACCAATAATACTAATTGGACTTGAGGAACCTATTTTCCTGATAAACTGCTTTAATAAAAAGATCTACCCCGGAAAGTATATAAAAATTGGTTGCACATTGTTGATTTAAGTTGCTAATCAATCAGAGAGGACCTTACTGCGTATGCGTATGTAGATACTCTCCCGTGAGGCTTTTTAGTCGGTAGTGAAACGTCAATGTGTATATTGTGTATTCACAACTAATTTAGAGTGAAATGGATTAATTATCGCTATTTTATATTTTTAATTTCGCGCATGCGCGTTGTTTGCTTTTGCTTTTTCCTCATGCACAGTATAACAGGGTCAGTTGGGCATCGTCTGAGAGAAAAAACGCACCATGACTCTATTCACTCCGCCAGAAATTTGGAAACAGAATGCTGTACTGCTTGGCATTCACGCCAAAAGCTTCAACACGAATATTTCAGAGTATTTGGGTCTCAATCTGGGGACAGTGCAAAGGATTCGGGAAGAGTTGGATGAGTCTAATGGTGTTTACGAAGGTGTTTGGAGTGACCACTTGTGATGGCGACGCTATGCCTCCATTCATCTTCCCACAGGGCCTTAGACTGAACTTGAAGACCTACATCAAGTAAGGTGAGGAGGTACTTCTTCCCTGGGTCAAGAGGATGACTGCTGGAATACCCTATGTCTGGCAACAATATTCTGCATCATACCACACAAACAGGAGTACCCAGACAAGGCTGTCAGACAATTTCTGCGACCACTTTACCTCTTACATGTGGTCATCTAACTCCCCAGACTGTAACACCCTTGATTATTATGAGTGGGATGCAGTTGAGCGAGAAAGCAACAAAACTCCTTGTAAAATCCAAAGATGAACTAAAGGCAAGTATTATGGCGGCATTCACCAACTTAAGCAAGGAGACGGCCCAGAAGTGTTGTAGAAAATTCCGAAGTCGTCTGGAGGCCTTGGTTGAAGCCAATGGCGATTTTATTGAATAAATTTACTCTTTTGTATTTTAAGATATTTTTGTATAATTTTGGTAAATATATTTGTTAAAATGAGATGTCAGTGTTATTTTCATTTTTGCGTCATCTAGACGACAATTTATACATCGCACCCTGTATGCAAGAAGTTTTTTTTGAAACATGGCTATTCGTTCATCTAAAATATTTGAACTATGATTTCGAGGATTATACCTGATAAAAGTTTGCTCCAGATATATATCTCGAGATTTCCGACAATATCCAAAGAAAACATTTGTAATGTTATTGGCCTTGACCTGGCATCTTGACTTCAGCCACTTTCCCGTTCTTTGTTTATCCTTGGAATAACGAGTCCTCAGCAAAGGGCTTTCCGCGTTCTCGAGTTCGCGAAAACAAATACGGTTGTCACAGTGCAGCTTCGACGTTGGTTTAAATATTTTCAAAAGTGTGTGTGTCTGTGTAAAGGAAAAAGCCAGGGAGGACCACGAATTTCGAAGGAAAAAGTGTCGAGAATCCGTGATGCGTTAAAAGATCGCGTTTATGTTACACCGCTACCCACTAAATTCGATGACCTTAAACATTGAATAAAATCAGCGTTTGGGAGGAATTCTCTTATCGCATTGATGTTGCCCGTGCTGCAGGTGGTGGCCACAGTGAACAATTGTGAGACAGGAAATAAAAGTTGATTGTGAGTAGAAAACTTCCGACTTGGCTGGAATTTCTTATTGCTTTTCATTATTAAAATATTGCGTAATGAAATCGATCCATTCTTTTTGAATAACCCTGTTAATATATATATATATATATATATATATATATATATATATATATATATATATATATATATATATATATATATATATATATATATATATGTATGTATAATTTAATTTAAAGAAAAACAGACCACTTTAAGGCACCATTTGTTATAATTTATTTCACCAGAGAATTTTATTTTTCTCTGGATTTTCAGACTTCACTTTCGGGATTTTTCGTTTCGTGAAGTCTGAAGATCCAGAGAAAAATAAAATTCTCTGGTGAAATAAATTATAACAAATGGAGCCTTAAAGTAGTCTGTTTTTCTTTAAATTAAATTATTTGCTCCGACTTGAATTGAGCTCTCAGGATTTCATCTTCCTTGGGATCATCCATACGGATTGGCAAGATTTTTGTTACTTAAATATATATATATATATATATATATATATATATATATATATATATATATATATATATATATATATAGCAGATAGGGAGGATTTAATTAATTTTTTATTTAGTTTTTTACATCAGCCTTACGTTTTTCCGTTTTGTAAGAATAAGGGCGTACAGAAATTTTCAATAATTTTCATTGTCCCAATCACTTTTGTCCATTTCTTTAGCTATTTTCAAGGGTGTTATATTTTTGGTGTTGTTAGTTTTCCTCATGTTTTTTACTGTTTACGTGGTACATTTACTAGCATGCTTAAGAAAAATTCTGGTCGAAAACATAAAAACTCTATATAAATTACTTTACAGGAAACATCAATCTAATAAAGAACCTCTTATTAAACATGTTTCGTACTATCAACCTCACCTTATTTAACAGTGGAAATGGAATGTTAAAATTTATTTTTAAAATAGAAAGATGTTCAAATCATCACTCCTGTTCAAACCAACACAAAAATAAAATACAAAAATTAAATCTTCCTTGTCTGCCATATTTAATGAAAGATGTTTAAAAGAAAATTTAGCGTACAGAGGAAATGTCGATTTTGACCATTTCTTTTTAGCATTTCTTAAGATCCAAGACTTCAATGTTTTGGGGAAAAATCAATTGTTTTCATATTAAATATATATTTTTAATATCGACATTATGGGGTTGATGTACGTTTGATGATAGCCAATGCGAAACACCTCTGGGCAAAACGTAACAATCATTTGTCAAATCTACAAGCAAAATCCCAGATGCCTCGACTGAAAAATTTCATCTTTAATTTGTTTTTATGATTCCATCATAGGAGATCTCTGGAATTTTTAGATGCGATCTGTGTGTTTTAATACACGGATTTTTCAATTTTCAGCTTTTTTGTGATTTTTTTGTGTTTTCTCACACGTCGATTTGGTCTTTCTCTAATATTATCCACTCAAAATTGCTTACAGAGAAAAAAGTGTTTTAGTTTGGACTAACAACAGATCTAACGTTCTTGTTACAACTGATAAACATAGACATCAAGCGAAATTCTATACGACGAACAATACTATATTTTAATATAAAACATTTCTCTTTTTCGTACATATTTATACAACTAATTCAAAGTAGCATTTTTATATATAAATTCGTATCGTTTTGCAAGCAAATGTGTAATAAAGAAGGCGCCACTCCGTTTAGGACATCGCAGCAGAAGAACAAATGTCGTTGATTTTGTTTGATAAAGGAAATTTGTGATGAGATATCTCTCGGTATCTTTCGGGCCGGATAAGCACATATTTGCCCAATAGTTTTTAAGTGCATCTGGAGGGTCAAAGCAATGGTCCATCGCTTAGATTAACGGTGTCCTTTATCAAATGTTTAAGGAAAGGATGTATCTTTATGGAATTGATGCAACACGGACGCACGACCGTGCACATACCCCCCCCCCCACAAACCAGCACACACACGCACTCAAACACAGACGCTCACATATTTGTGGACACACACACAAACTAACGCTCACTCAGACACAGTATATATATGTGTGTATCATACACAGAATTATATATATGTATATCATATACTTACACAAATACATAAACGCACGTATTCACATACAGACATAGATGCGTATATGCATGCATATATATATATATATATATATATATATGAAATTATACATATAAATATATGTATGTATTTATCCATATTTACGTACACGTATTTGTAGATATACACAATTACACGCACACATATATATAACTTACAAGTATATATATATATATATATATATATATATATATATATATATATATATATATATATATATATATATATATATGATGGACTCTCCCGTCGAACTCGACGTATGAGGGTCAGGCAGATCAGTTCCCAGAAACTGAAAGCCCGACACCGGCACATGAGATTTGATTATAGTGGTGAAGGCTTTGTGCAGGGCCATCAACACTTTTTGGAGGGACGAATACAGGGACCTGGTGCAGCGAATGCCACAAGGTCCCCAAACGACCCTCCGCAGGTTTTGAATTCAGAGTTGTCCTTCTCCTAGACCAGTTGCCATCCAAGGCTATGAAACCCAGTCTGTCCTGCTATTTACCCATAGTTGGAGGGAGAAGAAGAGGATTCACACCTTTCCCAAGGGTGTTAGCACGTAAGTGAATGTAATGGATTCGACTGGAATTCGAACTCGGCTCTCCGATTCCTCAATCCAAGCCGTGTATATATATATATATATATATATATATATATATATATATATATATATATAGAGAGAGAGAGAGAGAGAGAGAGAGAGAGAGATTGGTTGTAAGGGAGAAAGAGAGAGAGAAAGAAAGAGAGACGCCATATTTCTATTTCTCTCTCTTCTCAATTATATATATATATAAAGTCAGTGACATCAAGGCAAAGTTGAATAATATAGCACATTGTTACGCAGGTACTCCTGTTTCACATAATTAATCGAAGTGGAACGAGGAGCAATTTCAGGTAATTAAAACACTTCGTAATAATAAATCGTTAGTAATTACGAAACACGACAAAGGTACTGGCGTCGTTATCCTTGACTACCAGGATTATGTTAACAAGATGATGACAATTCTTGGGGATTCCTCTAAATTTGTCCGGTTATGCCCAATAGATAAATTTGATTCTACATTATCTATTGAGGCCAAGTTCCAAAAACGTCTGGTTAAGTGGGTAAAAAGTGGAAAATTGCCCACTGATATTTTCAAATTTGATTAGACTCTCGGGCTCCATTCGTCATTGTCTCTATGGCTTACCCAAAACTCATAAAGTTGGTACACCATTGATACCTATTCTATCTATGATTGGGTCTGCTCAACACGGTGTGGCTAAATGGCTTTCCACTATACTGCAACCGGTTTTGGAGCAGTATAACTCTGCTTGTATTAAAGATTCATTTGAATTCTCCCGTTTTATGCAATGTTATTCGCCTACGGATAAATTTATGTGTTCATATAATATCGCCAGTTTATTTACTTGCGTTCCTCTTGCTGAGACTATCGATATATGTGCTGATGCCCTATATCGTAGTCAATTGTCTCCGCCTGTTATTCCGGAAGACGTATTTGTTGAACTGATGAAATTTTCCACGATGTCAGTTGAGTTCACTTTCGACGGCATCATGTACAGACAGATTGATGGTGTTTCGATGGGTTCCCCTTTGTGCACATCTTAGCAAATATCTTTGTTGGGTTCCAGGAAGAGAGTGTACTACTAAAATCTGATAAACCTGACATTTATTTCCGTTACATTGGTGAGACTTTTTGTATCTTCGATAACGAGATTAAAGCGGACCAATTTCCTGCGTCCCTTAACAATATGCATCCAGCTTTAAAATTTACACAGGAAAAGGAGGTTGATTCGTCTCTTCCCTTTGTCGATGTAGTCGTCAGCAGATCTGCGTCGGGTTTTATTACTTCTGTTTACCCTAACCGACTGGTTTGTATATCCGTTGGGATTCTTTTTGTCCCAGGAAGCGCAAAATTAATTCAATTAAGACCCTTACGCCTAGGGCTCTCATGATCTATTCTGAAATCAAGTTGGATGACGAACTCAGGTTTATTACTTCTACTCTCTGCAACGATGCCCCACCCACATTAAGCATTGTTCAAGTAATTATTAAAAATAAATTTGCTGAATTTAACAAAGTCAAACCTGCTATAGTAAAAAGATGTCCTGTGTACCTACGCCTTACTTGGTTAGGTAGTATCAAAACAACACGTTCCAGCGAAAATCCGAAACTTTAAGTACACTCCTTCAGACATTTTGACCAATACGTACGGGTCTTCCATCGCAGAACACCTTATAAATAGCCATAATAGTGCTGTTAGTTTTAGTGCGGACGCTTTTACCATCCTTAGCAAGTCCCACTCAAATTACCACCTAAAAGTGTTGGAGGCCATCTATATTCTATCATTAAAGCCTTCTTTTTGTAAACGGAACGACTTTATATTAGGCCTCCAACGAATTAACATTTAAATATTTTTTTCTTCCCACCAATAAACTTTGTCCATTGTTTTTTTTATTATTATATAATTTACTCTATTTACCTCGATATAGCACTGTTGAGCGAGGTACGAAACCGGTTAGCTGGCCTGTTTTTCATTTTTACTTTTTATTATCATGAGTGGTAATAATAAAACTAATTTTTGTCTATTCAGGGCAGTGATAAAATTTTGTAACACCAAACATATCTTCATATATATATATATATATATATATATATATATATATATATATATATATATATATATATATATAAAAGGAAGAGGTTATAGTGGTTCCAACGAGAGAAAAGTGTGTATATTAAAAAGAAGAGAGGTACCGCAAACGTTTTTGGTTGTAATGTGGATTTAAAAAAAAAATATTATGCTTTATTTTCGATCATTTTACTACACGTGTTTCTGGTCTCGCGACCGTCTTCAGGTAAAGGGTGGAGATTTACACATATTATTAAAAATAATTGATTTTTTTCCTTTATGTTTTTCAATGTTAAATATTCTCGATAGAAGACATTCTCTATTTTTGTGTTAGTAATCCGAATGTTTTGAAAAAAAAATCAAAACTCTGGAATATATACATATATATATACATATATATATATATATATATATATATATATATATATATATATATATATATATATACAATGATGTGCACACACACACATACATGTATATATGCACAACACGTACACCCACAAACATCACACCTGCCCGCTTCTATCTCCTTCTCAAAATACACAAAAGTAACATCTCAAAAAGGCCGGTCATTCCATCATTTAAGGGCCACACAACTAAAATATCCAAATATTTAGATCACCATATACAGCGAATAGCTAAGGAATTAAATTCCTATATCAAAAACACAACAGACCTACTAAACAGAATTAAACACACAGAAAGAGTGCGCCATAAAATGCAACTCTAGTAACCATGGAGGTTTGATCTCTTTACTCCAACATCAAACACAACGAACGACTAAAGGCCTTTAAAGAAGCACTTACTAAAAGAACAAAACAGGAAACCCCGGCAAGAAGTAATCATAAAACTTATGGAACACATCCACACATTGAATAGTTTTTCTTATTTCAATGGAAAACACAATCTACAAGTGATAGGATGTGTGCCATGGCCACCATTGCTCTTCACTATTGATGTTATTTGGCGTTGGCCTTTTCTTTTTTATTATCAATGCTTCCATTGTTTTTAGACTTTTTGTTACATGTGGATGAAGCTATTATATATATATATATATATATATATATATATATATATATATATAGAGAGAGAGAGAGAGAGAGAGAGAGAGAGAGAGAGGGGGGGGAGAGCGAAAGCGAGATGTATATTTATTTATATACACGTATATCTACATATACACAGTTACACGCATACACATATATTACTTACAAGTATATATTTATATATTTACAGAAAGAGATGCACAGGCAGAACATACACCCACACACACGCACGCACACACACACACACATACATATAGAGTGAGACACACACACATTCATATATATATATATATAAACATAAATATACACATATATATATATATATATAGAGAGAGAGAGAGATAGAGAAAGTCAGAGGAAGAAGTTATTCCTCTCTCTCTCATAATATATATGCATATATATATATCCTCATCCGAAATGCATACACATATATAAATTCATATTTCAGTTAACCAAAAAGAAGGTGACTACAACTTTATTAAGATAAAATGAATAATGTAATATCTTCGTCACGTTGACAGACTGCAATATAAAGGATTACTTACGTAAACGCTCCTTAAAAATTCTGACCTTCCTTTTTCGCTATAAAACTGCTGTCTGCATAAAATAAATAAATGAATAAACACTTATATTAGAACAGCGTGTGATTTAATAACTCATTATAGTGTGATGCATCGAGAAAACCTTGGTGCAGTCAGATGAAAAAAAAAAACCTTCCAAGCAAATGTTTTACATCTACGATTATATAAAGATGGCGGAATGTTGCGCAGGCGCATATCACTGCTTTTCGAGCTGAAAGGAAATATTTATGCTTTTCTGCGCACTACCAACGTTGCTGAAGCGAAATTTAAAAAAATAAAAATAAAACAAAGCAATATTCTTGTATTTAAATAAAATGCTGTAAAATTTCATACATCCACAAAATGTGCCAAGACCAAATAAAATAATTTCAACTAAAATTTAATCGACTTGTGAAAGATTCTATCGTACGCAAAATGAAATGATGTCTCAGACGAGTTTAGAATAAAACCAAAAAATCGGAATATTGTTAAGATCAAATATTCTTTGATGAAATACTAATTATCAGATATTTCTCCATGTATTGAAAAAAGTTCTAAAAAATTCATTCTTTGAATACCAATATCTTTATTTGATATGAACCAAGCAAAAACTAACAAATCTAACAAGATAAAATAAAATTGAAAGAAAAGCAAAGGAACGTTGAAAGGTGGTATATAATATTAAAATCCAGAGGGTTTCTTTTTGACTATTTCTACTCTTTTTTTGTTATTTACATATTTCAGTCAACAAAGCTGTATCAATAAATAATGAAGAGGTTATGACCGTAATTAGCCCTGAACAAAAGAAACTTAGAAGGACTGGTTTTCTTTTCCCCCATTCTTTTTAACCCTCAGTGACTTATACACAAAGCCCCTGTACATACGGCCCGCTAATGGAGTAGCAAAAATTTGTCTGACGATCGCATTGAAGCGTGAAACTGCTTTTGGCTCTGCAGTGAAAAAAACACCCCCACCTAAAAAAAAAACATGCTCATTGCCTTAAAGATTTGAAAATGTCGTATTTGAATTGGGTTGCTTGGATTCGGACATTTTATTGCTTTCGATAATTTTAAGAGAAGAAAAATATTAGGGTAGAAGCGTTAAAAGAAATCTCGTTGATGGTTGCTATATTTGAAGTTGATAAATGATATGAATTCTGTTATATGTCATGAGTAGCAATCGGAAGACGGGATTCAATGCGTAAATGAGAGAAGAAATTCAGAAAAGTACAATTCGCGCCAAGTGCACCTGATTGCGCGAGAAATCGAGAGAAAAAGAGAAAATATGGCGTAGAGAGTAGAACGACGAGAACGATGCATTATAGGGGCGAAGAGAAGGAGGTATATATATATATATATATATATATATATATATATATATATATATATATATATATATATATAGAGAGAGAGAGAGAGAGAGAGACGGGAGAGAAATATGAGAAATGGAGAAGAAAGAGAAAAATTTGAACAGAAAGTTAGAAGGATAAAAAGTGTGTGAGAGAAAGTAGTTGAATAGATAGAGATATAGAAAAAAGATAGACAAAGGGAGAAAAAGAGAAAGAGTGACACAGAGAGAAAAGAGATAGGATGAGAGAGAGAGAGAGGAAAAGAGAGTGTTTGTTAGATGATTATAAGGTCATATTTCTGGATAATTAGAAAAACAATTAATGCTATTATTCATTAAGTATATAAGATTGGGTTTCCTGATCGTTTTAAAAAATCATTTCATCCCAAGCAACGCAATAAAGCCACTAGGATGCAAGAGGTTACTGAGTACTAGAGCATATGAGAAAAAGGAGCAATTATGAAGAGAGGACAATAAAAGAATAGACAGACAGAAGATAACGATTGACATTGCGTTTAAATTTTTGGAAATCAATTTTGGTTGCAAGAAGCAAGAAACCGGAAAAGTGTTCGGCAAACGCGGGAAACTTTTATGGGACTTCCGGTGAGATTTATAGCCATTTTAACTCTAAATTGATGAGGACTTGCCGCCAATCTAGTCCATCTCTTAAATTCATAAAGCTTAGTTACCACAGTGGAATGTTTATCTGAACAATTATCATGCAAGTATTTATAGTAAAGACACAGGGTGAATAGATTAAGGCGGTTGGAAAGAGACCGAAGCCGAGATGCCAGGTCAGGACCAATAAAATTGCAGATTCTTTGGATTTTATCAAGAATCTCTAAATATATAGAATGAGCACCAGATCATATGTGGCAGCGATATTCAAAGCTAGATTCTGGAGAGAAAAATCGTCTATCATGACACAGGGAACCAACATTCTTGGCTGCAGACTTAGCAACTCATTCAATATAGTCTTTTCACTTCAAGTCAGTTGAAAAGGTAATTCCTAGAAGCGCAATGAGTGACTACTGGACGTTATCATCAGGCATAATGACGCAATTTAAAAAAGGTTCTCTCAAATGATCAAATTTTCCTAAATTCTCATGCTCTTTCACTTCCAGTGGCTCATTGCGTTTTAGTGGAATTATCGTCTTGCTTGTGGTGAATTGATTAAAAAAATATATAAGTATGGAACACTACCCAAAGTCTATGTTGATTGTTTGCATTTAACTCGGAGGACCTGCTGGCAAATTTACCGATTTTTCTTTTGAAATTTTTAAATATTCTTCATTACTGACCTTCAGAACGTTTACACTGCCTTGTGGGTGCTGAGACATTTTCCACACTGCAGCCACTTTCCCACAGATGTAGCACTGCTTGACCTTCACTACGCTATGCCCACGGTAAATGCCCGGATGAGCTGAAGTCTTTAGTTCCAGTAATTCCATTAGAATTTACAGCTAAGACTCGTATGCTGTGCCCACGGATTCCAACGACATTCACTCACTTCGTATTCGAAATGTAAGAAGGAAGTTTTGTTCACACAGTTCTTTCCCAAGAAACACTGTTTTGTGGAACAGACACCCACGAGGACATTTCTTGAACGCTACAATCTTAACCTCTTTATATCAAGGATCAATAGTTACCTTTTCTCCATGTGTCTCATTTAGTAACCCTCTACCCTGAATGGCTCTTGAGGCTTGTATTGGGTGAACACTAGTAACAAAATAGTAGTTGATAGGTTGGTAGATTAAAAACGCCATGTCAACAGATTTACTGATATTCAGATCGATATATAATCAAATAAGTTACCGAGATATACAAAACTACACAGACCATTTCTGGTCTGTGAAATAAGTAAACATTAATAGATTAATAGGTAACACGTTGTTTTCATGAATTTCCCTTTCGACGACGACACGGCTGACCGATGTGGGCGTGTCTCAGAAGCGGGCCACTTACCCCTGAATGGAGCTTGTTCAAATGAACGGCGGAACGTATAGGCATTGCAAAAAGACAAATGTTATTAAGATCTGCGAGACATTAGGAAGATGTCGGAAGAATGGCCTTTTTCTTGTATAGCTCCAGAAGATACTGAACTCCTGCTACCCTGCTCTATCAGACCAGACCAAGAATGGACTACTGTTGCTATATATGGGTAGGTGCTGCCTAAAATTTGCTGTTCAGCCTTGACAGAGTTCAAACGTGATTACGTGGCCTTGTGGGTGATGAATTATTTTCCACTCTGCAACTCTTATCCAACAGACGAACCGTTGCTAGCCTTCTACTAATTCATCGCTATTTCTATGGCAAATGTACTAACGAGTTACATTTCTTGGTTCCACCAATTCAGATCTTCACAGTTAGGATCCGTCATGCCGTGTGTCCACAGTGAAAAATCATCTCTATGTTCCTTTGGTAAGGAATAAGTTACACTGAAACAGTTTCTTCCCGAGAACTGTTACATAACTGAACGGACTCCCATGAGGATGCTTCCCTGTTCACTCCAATCTTAACCGCTTCAAATTCACGGCCAACCGTTATATATTCTATATATCCTCATAATGTTCCGGCTTTCTCCTTCGACCTCCCTTATTGCAATTTCGTTCCGTAACCTTTTCTACCTTGAGTGGCTCATGGGCCTTGTATTGGGTCAACTAAAATACAAAAAAGTTGTCGACAGACATGATCGCCCACGTTCAGAAGGGACACGTCACATAGAGGCAAATGAAGAAAAAGAAGCAGCAAAAGAAATGGCATAAGGTCAAGAAAGGCGGGAGGCAGTTTCAATGGCAATGTAAAAATGTTATTTTAGAAATAGAATTTACAACATAAAGACGTATAAGGAAGCGAAAAAAACAAAGTTTATTTCGCTCGCATGACAAAGATTCGCAACAAATACTTCTGTTCTCCGTCGTCCATACGCGTGTGTTCTTACATTAAATTCAAATTGTTTACTAATCAGCAACGATGAGTGCAAGTTTCTAACATTCGACTGTAATGTGAATGAAGGCAGCAAATTTAGTAGAGAACTGAACATGAAATGGCTTATAATCGCTTCATAAAAATGTCAAGAAGACATGAATTTCCGATAAAATAACCTGTATCTAAGACTCAGAGCGAAATGAGCTTTCCAAGCAAAGTCATAATATTTTAATGCCCATCTATTGCTTATAAAACTTCATATATTAGCGACATAAAATTTCACTAGATCGGCCATCTTAAATTAGCCATAAATACATTTTCCCGCCAATTTTTCATTTCTGATGAATGTACGAAGTTCATAAGATAAGGCACGTTTTAAGATTTTTACCATTTGGTATGCATTTTATGACTCTTATAAAGAAAGGCTTTCTTTTTATGGAATTCTGTTTTTTATAATTATTTATTCGTTTTTTTAATCAAGCATTTAAGGGTTGCATTGCCCTATAAAATTAATGTCATAAAATACGTCCCAGATAGTTTTATAGCTGCGCATATGACGTGTGCGCAGATGAGCAAACACACAAACATATACGCAAGTTTGAAGCGTTCAGTTGATTCTGCGGAAAGGCTGTCAATTTTGGGTCCTCAGTAAGGATCGAAAGACAAACTTGCTAGCCATTTTCCACCGAGAGGATACTGTTTAGTAGCATATAAAACAGTCAATGCTTTAAATATAATTTTTATATCACAGAGGCGCGTTTAAAACTCTTTAAGCATCAGGAAAATATAAATCATATTTACGTCCATTATAAGGTCGCTGATTTTAGAAGCCAATTTCTAATAGAGATGCCAGGGAATTTTGAAGATCCTGTTTTCAGTTGTACTTTTCATTTTTTTTATTTTTATATTTACCTATTTTCATTCATGTAGAAATTAACTGATTGTTACATGAGACGATGTTATTCACGATGTATTTTAAGCAAAAATATTGTCAAATTGTCAACCATATTTGTAATTTAGTTTTAAATTTTCATTACTGGCGTTATATAATCAGGATGAAACTTCCTTATTTTATAAGCCTAAAGGGTTAACGCTTATCTTAACGTTTGCAGTAATGATCGAGATGCTCAAAAGATTTATGGACATAACCACATGATCAATTACTATATATATATATATATATATATATATATATATATATATATATATATATATATATATATATATATATATATGTGTGTGTGTGTGTGTGTGTGTGTGTGTGTGAATTACAATTAATGAGATTCAAACAATTTACCTCATTCAGATGATCATTTCTTCGATGGGAAAGTAGTTTTTACCTGGATTTATCAATGCAAATACATTTACTAAAATCTTGCATTGATAAGTCCAGGGAAAACTACTTTCCAATGGACGAAATGATCATCTGTATGAGGTAAATCGTTATATATATATATATATATATATATATATATATATATATATATATATATATATATATGCACATTTCATTCAAAACGACTGACAAGGTGCTTTTATTTAGTTTTTTATAGGTGCATGAAAGAAGGATTGCTGCCTAAATACACAAATATATATATGTATATATATATATATATATGTGTGTGTGTGTGTGTGTGTGTGTGTGTGTGTGTGTGTGTGTGTGTGTGTGTGTGTGTGTGTGTGTGTGTGTGTGTGTGTGGATTTTATTAAATTCAACCGTCAAGGTTTGTCGGTTTAATTATTGATGTGTTTTCCAATTTTATAATAATTTTAAGCACATCCGGATCAACATTTCATAGATTGCGATTAATTCTTGTGTTTTGTTAAATTATAGTTATTATTCCACATGCCACGTTATATCCGAATCTGTCCCCATATCGGAATCTGTCGCCATATCGGAATCTGTCCCCATATCGGAATCTGTCGCCATATCCGAATCTGTCGCCATATCCGAACTACTCTGAAGTTAGGATATGTGGATTTTTACTTTTCCATTAATAAAAGTAGAACAAGAATTTAAAAAAAAACAAAACAACGAACAAGTTAACATGGTAAAATTTATTAAACAAATAAAAATCATATTTAGTTACATAAATAAATACATAAATAAATATATAAATAGATAAATCAAAGACAGGAAAGAAATTTCAAAACACCCAAGAAAGTATTATTATTATTAATAACAACTCATTTATTTGAGAAATTGTGTAAAAATGGGTAATTCCTGTCGAGCAGGATTTGTACCGATAATTTTATCGGCTGCTAGCAATTTGTGGCGTCGATTTCTGGCCACGTCAATATTCTCCCGATTTTAATTATGAACAGTCTTTTAAAAATATCTTTAAAATTTTAATTTATCAACAATTTTGGATGACAGTGGACACACTTTAAACTGTATTACTCACAAAAAATTAACATTTGGCTGATGAGTAAAATACTTTATAAGCACACGAATGTACCGACTGCTAGCAATATTTGTGTTGTCTACCCATCGAATAATCGAAAATTCTATAGTGAGTAAATTCACTTCCAAATAGCACGGATGTCCGACTCCCAAATATTGACCTTTGAGCTTTTTTTTGTTGTTGTTACTAAAGAATTCCTCAGAAAAATCGATGTCTATTTGTGGGAGGAAACAATATTTTGATAGATAGTAACAAATTGTTTTGCCTTTATAAGGCTGGAATATTTTCATGTATTTGTTTGGTGAATTATAACTTATCCAAAAAATTCAAAAGCAAAAATAGTCACAATAAAAATATTATTCACCACAAAATTCTGACCAACGTAAAGCATACAAAACTGTATGGAAGTCAATCTAAAAAATACTTAGATGTCAATCAGTATTTCCTGAACCAAAGACATGATTGATTTTGTTAATATCACGATAAAGACAGACAGAGAATGTAAATAATTAGTGAGATATTAACAAAAACCAGAATTGATAATGTTTCTTTATAATTAGTGAGATATTAACAAAATCAGAATTGATAATGTTTCTTTATAATTAGTGAGATATTAACAAAATCAGAATTGATAATGTTTCTTTATAATTAGTGAGATATTAACAAAATCAGAATTGATAATGTTTCTTTATAATTAGTGAGATATTAACAAAATCAGAATTGATAATGTTTCTTTATAATTAGTGAGATATTAACAAAATCAGAATTGATAATGTTTCTTTATAATTAGTGAGATATTAACAAAATCAGAATTGATAATGTTTCTTTATAATTAGTGAGATATTAACAAAATCAGAATTGATAATGTTTCTTTATAATTAGTGAGATATTAACGAAATCAGAATTGATAATGTTTCTTTATAATTAGTGAGATATTAACGAAATCAGAATTGATAATGTTTCTTTATAATTAGTGAGATATTAACAAAATCAGAATTGATAATGTTTCTTTATAATTAGTGAGATATTAACAAAATCAGAATTGATAATGTTTCTTTATAATTAGTGAGATATTAACAAAATCAGAATTGATAATGTTTCTTTATAATTAGTGAGATATTAACAAAATCAGAATTGATAATGTTTCTTTATAATTAGTGAGATATTAACAAAATCAGAATTGATAATGTTTCTTTATAATTAGTGAGATATTAACGAAATCAGAATTGATAATGTTTCTTTATAATTAGTGAGATATTAACGAAATCAGAATTGATAATGTTTCTTTATAATTAGTGAGATATTAACGAAATCAGAATTGATAATGTTTCTTTATAATTAGTGAGATATTAACAAAATCAGAATTGATAATGTTTCTTTATAATTAGTGAGATATTAACAAAATCAGAATTGATAATGTTTCTTTATAATTAGTGAGATATTAACAAAATAAGGATTGATGATATTTTTTGTACAGTTGTTGCTTATCTGTTTTTGTCCTTCTGAATAATTTTCGTAGGATTATTAAGTATTGCAGTGTTAAACGCAAAATATGGTATTATTTTTTTAACGTTTTTACGACTAAGCTTTTTTTAGCTTCGTCATGTTGGATATACGATATCATCATATCAATAGAATTATGGGATATAGCAGCTGGCTATTTGACTCTACAGAATACCGTAAATGCTACAAGAAAGTTGATAGGGAGCTCCCCAGACGTGTGCCCATTTGACGAGTTGTACATAAAAGCACACAAAAAACTGCATACCTTCGCTGAAAAACTGTAAGTCAGTGCGTGCGTATTCCTTTATATATACGTGTTTGTGTGCAAGTGCGCGCAGAGAACGAAGTGTGTGCATTTTCTTTAATATAATATACGAGTGTATTTATTTATATCAAACAATATTGTGTTTTGGTCGTGACGTTCTCCAGCCATCACCAGATGTACGATTCATTGGATTTGCTCGCTGAAAAACTATGTTTCTCACTGCAGACATTCTGGGCGACACTGAAAGACTCTTAGACGCAACATGCACCCAAGGGACAACCAGAGAACCTGTCGGAGGGAAGATTGTGAAAAAAAGGGAAAAGATAATAGTCTGAGAAACTTTTGCAGTAATGTGAATATTTCATCTTAATATTTTAGATGAAAATGATAGAAAGATTTTTTCTCTTTTCCGTAAAAACTGAATTTTAGAAAAACTTTGCGTAAATAATTAGCGAAGAAGGATGATGTTTTAGAGACGAAGAAGCAAAAATAGTAAACGAATTTTACATTTGCATTTTACAGACATCATTCATGGGGTAAAATTTTAAAGAAGTGTTAAGTGTTGAAGTGCAACACGAAAATCCGAAATTGATTTATGGTTTGGCACTGTATACATATAGATAATACGGTTAAAAAACCAAATGGGTAGGAATAGGGACAAGATTATGTCACGCCAAATATTTCAAATGCAGAGAATTCTCCTATTTTGCAAACCAGCATTTGAAGGCTTGGCATTTACTTGTGGTTGAACACAGGACTCTGGCACCGGTGAGTGATACTCAATTATCTCAGCCACGATAAAGAAATATAATTGATTCTTTAGAGGAAACATATTTTGGTCGTCACTAGAATGTCTCATAAAAGCTGGAAATCGAGCCAAATATATAAGTGGCTGTCCGTTTTTGCCATGTGAAAGCGAGGTTATTAGTTGCAGCCACATGAAAACGTGACTGTCAGTGTAACATGTTATATTAAAATGTTATATTAAAATGATTTTTAAAAGGCCCTCTTCGGGGATAAATTATTATTATTATTATTATTATTATTATTACTACTATTATTATTATTATTATTATTATTATTATTATTATTATTATTATTGTTGTTATTGTTGTTGCTGTTGTTGTTGTTAACAGAAATTCAGTTTGATTTCCACAAAAATCCATCCAACTTAGATTTATAACAAATGAATCGAACCAATTTTCACAATTCTTTCATTTTTTCAAATATTTGATGCAGTTTTGTAGACAATAAATCCTTTTTTTATTTTTAGAATCTGACATGTTGCTATCAGTATGCCATAGGTAATGTTTTAGAACAACGCTGACCAGACTGATGCAAGAAATATTGACATAAAAATTAGAATAAAATAAAGTGAAAAACAAAACAAAACCAGGGCCTTCAAAATTTGACCCTCCAGTATTTTCATTCTTTAAATTCTGACTGAGATATTCATTTTATATATAAATAGATGAAATTCAGAAATTAATGTACTTTGTAGTTATTATTATTATTATTATTATTATTATTATTATTATTATGAATAATATTAGTTTGGATTTATCATCTTCATCATCATTAAAATTTTTAAAAAAATTGTTTTAATTGGCATTTATTATCGAGTTTATAAATCGCATTTATAAAATGAATTGTTTGGAGAAATCAGGTTATTTTAGAGCAGGGAAGAGTGTAGGCGAACTCTTCTGTTTTGAAGTCGAGATCATGAATGAAATCAAGCTGCTTGTTATACGATTTGCTTTATCGAGATCCTCAGTGAAATCAAATGCGAGGCAGATATTTCACTCAACTGAATCATTATATAAGATTTAGGCCGTTCGAAAATATTCTTTCAGGAATATTCATTATTTTTCAAGAATATTTTCGCGTGCATAATAAAATAATAATTTCCTTTGGGGATACATTTTCCCGTCCCCTTTTAAGATCATGTAACAAAACGAAACAGCAGAGAGGTGACAATACAACAAATGACAAATGCCAATCAAAGTATATGCAATTACTTGAATTCATGTGTGCGGCCGCGTTTGTTGGGTGTCGAGTCACTCTGCCATACGATTTGTTTTTCGGGACATTTCAAAAGCAGATTATACACGCACACACACACACACACACACACACACACACACACGCATATATATACATATATATATATATATATATATATATATATAGAGAGAGAGAGAGAGATAGAGTGAAAGAGAGGAGACAGAAGGTGCATTTGGGGCAGTTTCATTTATAAACATTTGTTTAAAGTCAAACATAAATCCTTTGTTACATATTTTCTAATTTATCATTTCTAGATTTTGAAACATTTTCTTGGTTTCCGCTACACATGAAGATATAAATTCTTGAGTGTATATGCATTTTCGGTCGTCGTTACCGATTATTGAAGATTCATTCTGTGCTGGACATTTTCTTCATTTCCAGACATCGCTTTTCCGCGTGTACACATGAATATTCGGGTTGTTTTTTTATTGATTGAAATATATTTAATACGTTTGTTCCTATCATTTATCCCACCATTAAAGGTGATATGAATTATCTGATATTAACACAATTAAATCAAATATCAACAAATAACACAACGGAAAAACACATTAAGAAAATCTGATGAATTTTCACAGTAGCAAAAAAAGGTAATACGAATATTATAATTATAAAAGGCGAAAGGAACAAAAACCTAAAACCAATAAAATGATATCAAATTTATAAACAAACGTATTAAATACATTAAAATAAAAAAATGCGACGAGACAAATAATGACGTAAAAACGCGGAAAGGCGATATTTGAAATAGAAACCGCAACAAAATCTTGAATAATCGCTAACAATATCCAAAAGTAATCAATCAAAGGACAAAAAAGAAACCAATAAAATGGTCAGAAACAGAAAAAAAATCGATGAAAACATTTTGTTGACCATGAGCCAAACCTATATATATATATATATATATATATATATATATATACATTCTTTTTATAGATAAAAAAAAATTATGTTTATACATTCATTTTATAGATATAAAACATAAAAATGTCTTGAAAATAATTGTCGAACTGTCATTTGTTTACATTTGGATACGCTTTGAGCAGATATGAGTGTACGTGAGAGATTCATGGAAGATTGAAGTTTAAAGGCAGTAAATTCGAGCTTGCAAATCGAACGATCCTCTGCGGCTCGATCGGTTAAGAGCACGTCAGGCTATATGACGGTTCCGTATAGGAATGCAGATTCGAATCCTGTCGGAGAACGAATATTTTCTATGAAGATTTCTCGGACATTCAGGCCGGTAAATGTTGTTTAATACTGTTTATTATAAACAGAGCATTTACTTAAATATTTGTATCTATAAAAAGAATGTACATACATAAAAATGTCTTAAGATATATATATATATATATTCTGTACATATGTCCAAGTACCGTAAATTATGTCGTACAAGTCGAGTAATAAAGCATAAAAAATCATTTTAGGTCGAGTTTTCAAGCTTTAAAACATTTTGGGGTTAAAGGTTTTGAGTCACTGGTAGCCTACTGTATGTGGGTCGACCTATACGAAAATACGTAATTTTGAGCTAAAAATCTTGAGCTCGAATTATACTTCAGGTCGACTTATACGCCGAATTTTACGGTAAGTCAAATGATAATATATAAATGTACACACACGCATACACACACGCACACGCACACACACACACACATATATATATATACATATGCTAAATATATATGACATATATATATATATTAAAGTATATATATATATGTGTGTGTGTGTGTGCATATGCCACATATATACATATGTGTGCGTATATTCAGGGTGCTAAGAAATCCAGACCCCATTTCGCAAAATAAATGTTTCAAATGTAAAATATGAAAATTTTGAAGGGATGTTTTCAAGAAACTTGATCAATGATGCGGCATAAGCGTTGAATTGCCGTGTCGATCTGAATATGCTCCACGTCTGCAGGTCATTCCGCTTGGGTTGTGCCAATAACATTTCAGCGTCACCCAATAAATATGCCTAGATGCGTGGGCGTATGTATATGTGTATTAGTACATGTATAGAATTTTATCGTTGACTCTAAACGCATTTTAACAGTCAAATAAACGGCGTTCTCTGGATCGCTCATAAGATGCCCAATGCATATTAATGGATTCTTTGACATCAATCACTTCAACGTTCGTTTTATCTTGAAGCATTTCGTTGTTTCATCCTGATGGAAATTGCCTCAGAATTTATCGAAGTAATCAACGTTATATTTGGCGTCAATCATCTGTTATTTTCAGATTTGATCAAATTTAAAACTCCTTGTGATCGTGATTATCTTTTGCCTAAGGTAGTTGCACTATTTGCTTGTTTTGTTGTGTTTGCTATCAAGATTGTTCACTCTCGCACTTGTTACCTCTGTATAAGCCTTGAACCTTTAGAGCAGGATTATGGATTTTTGTAGCTTTCTTCAGATTCAATGAGGTTTCAACAGGATGAAATTGAAAAATGGAAAAAATATTTTGAGAAACGTTTACAAAATGTTTGTTAAGAAATCACCATCAATTGAAAATAATTGTCAATCAGACAAATTTTCGTATCAGCAGTTATTCAGCACCCGGATTTAAGGTGAAGGAGGAGAAAGTTAAAACGGCAAATGCTTAATAAATGTTTGTCGATATACAAAACAAGGTTATATCATCTGTACAATGTTTTGATGATGATCTCATGTATGAAGAATTTCTTGGTAAAAAAATGTTTATTATGTGAATAAACTGTTTGAACTTTTTAGTGATATGTTTACCTTCACTTAAAAAATCGATATTTATATTCAAATTTAGGCAATTTCGTTTTGATCCAAATTGATGTCATTTTTCGTCTCCTATTCAGAAAGGTGGCGCTTTTGTTAATACATCTTCTTCCACTTTATTTATAGCATCGAATATTCGGTAATTTAAGTGTATCTTCTTGTAGTGCTAAAATACTAGCTTCATCTTCATTGACTGATACGTTTTTACGGCTTATCAACCCTTTGCATGTTATTTAAAGCCATAAAATATTTTTAGATTGAAAGAATTATTTTTTGGAGATAATAGTGGTTTAATGATACGAGTCTTACTAATTAACCCACAGATGGGGAGAGAAAATGTGGATTCATGCCTTCCCGAGAGTATTTGCGCGGAAGTGAATATAACGAAGCTAACTGGAATTTGAACTTGGCACTCATTATCCATAACACCAATCGCACATCCAAGCTTACAACATCTGCTATTCCTAAGTGTGTCACCCATCCAGTTAATGACAGGGCTCGGCGTTGATTAACTTCGGTGATTATACGGGAACTGGTGTTTCAACGTGATATGGTCGTAAGCTTCAGTTTCATCTTTGGTCCATCATTAAAACTGATGATGGTGCATATTGACATCAGTTATACTAGATTTTTTATAAGTTAAAACAACACAAAACCTATTATATTGCAATATTTGTGCTCTATGAAGAATTAAAAAAAGTAAAAAGAATTGCCCCACCTTATATATATATATATATATATATATATATATATATATATATATATATGAATAAATATAGTTTTAAGGTGTGCTATATTTATGGGATAAAGTGCTTAATATCAGCGATAGAGCGTATGTAAATATAAATATAAAAGTGAACATTGAAGTCAACACTCAGAGGCGACAGGCTGTTTCATGCTGGACGCAATCGCCAGGCCGCATGACGATTGCGTCCATAATGAAACAGCCTGTCGCCTCTGAGTGTTGACTTCAATGTTCACTTTTATATT
>OZ038475.1:3248486-3268486 GCA_964036315.1 Acanthosepion esculentum | reverse complement strand
TCAGCTTTGTGGTTATCATAACATTTCGGTCGTTTTGTCCTCCGGCACTCATCCGGATAACCTACAGCTCAGAATTCGCTTTCGGTTACTCGGATTTTTATAAACCTGATGATGGCCAGAGAGCACAACGGCCGAAACATTGTGATAACATCAACAAAGAACAGAACAATAGCCCGAATGTAAATAAAAATGTCTAGTTTTGTATTTTTTTAAATGCAAAAATTAGTTCAGTTTTGATAGATTTAAAAAAAATCTAAGTATTTAAAATTTCCCTAATGCAAATTAATTAATTTATTTACAAGTAAATAATGAAAGAGTATCAGTTTTAATAAATCTATTCAGTTCTACAGGCGGGAGACAAAGTCATTTTGAAACCAGAAGATTTTCCGTTATTCTTTTCTTATGAATCACACAGTTATTTTGGGAATATCATTTATATTTACACGAGGTTCAATCTTTTTCCCCGGGTTTTTAGGTTCCCGCTGAAATCTTTGTACAATGGAAAAGAATCAATTACATTAGATTAAAACTTATTAAAGACAATTTTGAATTGAGTTAAAAGATAGAACAGGATGTGCAGAAGTTATATTCCATTTTGTCTTGGAACAGATCCTGCCATTGTTTTGGAGCCAACACTATCTATCTATCTATATATATATATATATATATATATATATATATATATATATATATATATATATATATACATATATATATATATATATATATATATATATATATATATATATGTATATATATATATATATATATATATATATATATATATATATATATATATATATATATATATAGATAGATAGATAGTGTTGGCTCCAAAACAATGGCAGGATCTGTTCCAAGACAAAATGGAATATAACTTCTGCACATCCTGTTCTATCTTTTAACTCAATTCAAAATTGTCTTTAATAAGTTTTAATCTAATGTAATTGATTCTTTTCCATTGTACAAAGATTTCAGCGGGAAATATATATATATATATATGTGTTGTTTTTAGGGCTTTAAAACGGACAGTTTAAAAGTATATATAAATATATAAAAACATATGTAAAACAAAGAGAGGGGGAAAGCAAGGATTAATAAGAAAATCACTCACCGTTAAAGTAGTGCATAAAAACACAAAAAAGAGCTAACCGGTTAACACTCCTCGCTCTTCAGAGCCAATTGAGGAAAAAAAACATCTAAATATGTAAACAAAAACTAAGGGAGAAAAAATACTGCCAGTTAATCAACAGTATAAATCACAGACAGAGATTATATTTAGATCTAGAAGACACACCTGCTTTCAGAGGGAAGGCTGCTTAGACTTAATATAATCTTCCTCCTAATTTGTTTCATATATATATATATATATATATATATATATATATATATATATATATATATATTCTTGTTTTAATGCCCTAATGCAATTCTGTGCACCGCACAGGTTATTTTTATGCATATTTCTTTATGTAAATATATACACAGAAATGCAAAGAGATTGTACGTAGGCATGTATGCTAGCATATGTATTTGATGTATATATATATATATATATATATATATATATATATATATATATATATATATATATATATACTAGGTTTGGCTTAATATGACCTAAAGCCAAATGGACGAACTTAAAATTTCTTAATGCAAAATGCTTACCTGCCTTGAAATTCAGCATACGGAATCTGGATTTTACAAGGATTTGAGTACCAACCATCGCTTTTAGGGGGATATACGCACCTATGTCAGGCCTAATGTATATTTGCATGAATATACTGTCAGAACTATGCAACCACACATACACACATACATACAAACACACATACACGCACACATGCGCTAATGTTTATGTGAAAACATACGCATAGACAGAGAATTAAACGCATATACAGATGCACATAAATACAATCGTCTGCATGCATTTTCATATATACGGCAAATTTGAATCTTATTTTAAAACAAGTAAACAAGCATATATATATATATATATATATATATATATATATATATATATATATATATATATAGTAAACAATAAAATCCTAAATTACCTCATTTGCATATTCCCTATATGAGGTAAAGTTTTATTTTATTGTGTCCTAATTATTTGCTCTGTAATAATAAATACATTGAGCTCTCATTGTGGATCAGTTTTAATATTTTGTATTACTAGGATCCACTTGGATTATATACCAACGGATTTATTAACTTTACTATATATATATATATATATATATATATATATATATATATATACTTATAAAGAAATATAGTCTTAAAGTGTGCTATATTTATGGGATAAAATGCTCAATATCAGAGCGTGTGTAAATATAAAAGTGAACATAGAAGTCAACACTTAGAGGCGACAGTCTGTTTCATGCTAGTGCAATCGTCAGGCAGGAGTTGCCTGACGATTCCACTAGCATGAAACAGACTGTTGCCTCTAAATGTTGACTTTTATATATATATATATATATATATATATATATATATATATATATATATATATATATATATATATATATAACACCGAAACAGTCTGTGGATGTCTATATATATATATAAATATATCATCATCCACAGACTAAAAATCTTAGATTAAAATGAATTCATTAATGTATTTGTGGTGGATACTCGTGTTTGATTTAAACGTCCGCCTCGTTTAATTTGATTTTAAACTGTGTGTAGTACATATACGAGTTTGCGTACACGAGAAAACCCAATAAGAAAGGTGCTCTCTGGCAGATTTCGAACCTACGTCTCACGTTGTAGGAGTAAACAGCATTTGATCCAGTGTCCTTTAGATTGCTCAGCCACAGAGTGTGTCACGACCGGAAATGTTTGTAGCCGTACGGTCTCACGTACATCGAACCCAACGGTGGTTTGTCCCCAAAGGTAAACACAGGTTCGAGCCCAGGCGAGGAACACTATTTTTTTTCATTTTCAAGAGTGCGCTGGTCGGTAAACGTAATATATACTGTTTAAAATAAATATAAAAAACAGGCGTCTATTTCAAATACAGCTACCAACTAAAAGTAACGTTTAGAAAACACATACAGAAATATATATATATATATGTGTGTGTGTGTGTGTGTGTGTGTGTGTGTGTGTGTGTGTGTGTATATAATATGAGGGAGCAAAAACACCTTATAGTAACAGCCCATGTCCTTAGTTTCGACCGTCAGGTCTTATCAGGTGGCGGGCAATATATGTTCATAAAACCATACTACAATTATACAGCTATGGCACCGGAAGTCGTGGGGAGGACGAGGTATAGAAAAAAATTCTTCATCCGAGGTTGTAGGGACCGAGAATATCTTTACTGATATATATATATATATATATATATATATATATATATATATATATATATATATATATATATATATATATATATATATATGTAGTATATATATATATGTATATATATATATATATATATATATATATATATATATATGTATATATATATATATGTATATATATATATGTATATATATATATATAATGTATGTATATTTTTAGACTAAATAAATATCTTTCTGAGTTAAGTGTTAATTTCCTGCTGGTATGGTATATTCATTTTTGTATATACACATTTCTGTATATATGCACACATATATGTTTGTATATACATGTATAAAGACACAAATATGGATACGTACATATGCATATATATATATATATATATATATATATATATATATATATATATATATATATATATATATATATATACATATATATATATATATATAGATATATATATGCAATTATATCTTTGTCCTGAGTTACACAGCAATTACATCCGCTCGTCAAGGTACTTGACGGTAAAGAAGGTTAATTGTAATCCTTACTATCGAGTCCCTTGGCGAGTAGATGTAATGTCCGTGAAACACAGAGACGGGATAAGTGAACATTTGAATTTATCATTCTTAATGTTCTATCACTTGACATTGAAGAGTATATTTAAAAAATTGAAAAACTTATCCAGTTTAAATTAAAAACCAGAAATATCGAGGTGGACCTTTTTTCTTCCAGTCCACGATAAGTTTTTTTTTCGTTGGCGGATTAGTATCGTAAATTAGCTTTGAAAGTCTAAAGAAACTGATTGTAGTTCATAATAGTTGCGAAGAGCCTCAGTTATTAACAAGAAAGAAATTTGATGAAATTTAAAGTTAATGTTGTACGTTGTATAACGTGATCTTGATGTTATTGTTTAAGTTTTGTAAATTTATATGATGCCTTCTGACACTAACGCGGTCTTTAAATAATCAAAACTTCAGATCATTCTAAATTTGAAAACATTAAACGGGCATTGAATTTCGTCTAAATTCTTTTTTTCTTGATAATAATTGAAGCCACGCGAAGCACAAAAACGACAGGAACAAACGCAAATTTCCTTTACACTTTCAGCACAAAGAAACGGAAATTAAATCGTCAACAATAGAAACTTCTTAAAAACATAATAGTCATAACTTGTCTCTTGTTTATATATATCTATATATATCTATATATCTATCTATCTATCTATATATATATATATATATATATATATATATATATATATATATGTGTGTGTGTGTGTGTGTGTGTGTGTGTGTGTGTGTGTGTGTGTGTGTGTATGTAAGTGCGTTATAGATTTAAGTCCATAAAGTGTTTTGTTACATAATCCTCTTAATAGGTGCAACTAATGTTGAAAAAATCCTGTGGTGTGAGTTGTGCTTTTGTATCGTAGAGGGCTGGTGCGTTTAGGATAATGGCTCCTGTGCCGGCCAAGAAAGCAAAACTGAAAATGATCAACAATCCTCGATCAAATACTTGTGCTATGTAGGCCCAGTCACGGACAGCCTGAAACAAGAAACATATATTAGAAACAATATTCATACTTTCATTTAATTTATAAACATGGTATTGTTGTTAACAGCTCTACTATCTTAATATCAGTTGCTTTTGTTCGCAATTTACTCAGACCTTCAGTCTACAACAGTGAATAAATAGTGAAGATCCAGATAAAACTTGACCTTACAGTCATTTTACTTCTGGATGCCTGACTACACATGGCAGCTACTCTACTGATTAAGCTACGAGAACTTTTATGGTTGTCAGAAGATCAAATCTAACCTTTAATTCATTCTTTATACGAGTCAAAAATAAATACTGATAGACAGTGCTTTATCTAAGAGAAAATTAAACAAAATCAAGTTAATACTATTTTTATTACAATTAGCGTGCTTAAAGCAATAACAATATGGAAAGAAAGAACTAGTTTATGGGTGAGATGTTATTTGCCAACCGTAAAAGTTCTGGTAGCTTAATCGGTAGAGTAGCTGCCATTAATAGGTATACTTTCTGATGTGAGTTCGATTCTCGCTATGGAATTTATTTCTTGGGCCTGACCCGCACTATTTACTCACTGACACAAAATGATGGTCAGCGTAGAGGCGATGAAAAGCAACTGAAATTAAGATGAAAGAAAAATCGTCAATAATAATAAATGAGATGTTATACAATATTTGGGGATAAGACTAAGTATAAGAAACAAAACAAATGCTTGTCTATAAGAATGAAACTTGATAATCTCTGAAGCGAAATATAGTCCGATATATATTCAAGACGAAATGGTGAAGATCAAGTGACAGAAAGTCTCCTTAGTCACGTGGTCTGATGATTTCAAATTTTGTTGACTTCCCAATTCTTGAAACTCTTTGCAAACTTCTCCAACACTGTCCAATGCTCATTGTCAATTGTCAGCTTCATATTCTATCATTTCTTTTCATTTCAAGAAATGTTCAGATATTAGGTCTGCTAGAACAGTGCTATTCACACACTGACAGATCAAGACATTATTATTTCTAATGATTGTATCTAACCTTCTAGTCTCCATTGTTGTTCCTTTTCAATCTCTCGAACTGATATTATTATTTTATTTCCTTTGATTTCGTTCGGGGTCCCAACCAGCATCATGACATTTCCCACTGACCAAAAAAAAAGAACACACAAACATATTTTACATAAATAAAGCCCTTCGCAAGGTGTGGGCTGTACTCCTGGGAACAATTTTTTGTATTTCTTTAAGGAATCCCTTCAATTAGTCTACTAGAATATTTCCAACCAATCCTAGGGCTCCAACTACAACGGGTATTGTTGATGTTCTCATGTGCCACATTTTTGAGAATTCGATATCAAGCTCCCTGTATTTTGATAGCTTTTTGAATATTTTCAAAGATACATTGCAGTCTGCAGGGACTGCCATATCAATAAGGAGGCACTTTTTTTTGTTTGCGGTCTCTAATAACAATGTCTGGGCGCTTAGCTTTGATTGTGTGTATTGTATAGTCCCATAAAATTGTAACAGGTTTCATCTCCGTAACCGGGTCTGGATGATGTTCATACCAACTTCTTTCAGTTTCCTTCCCGTAGAAGTTTCAGATTTTCCAGTGCAGATATTGACCAACTCTGTCATGCCGGGTTTTATTGTCAGTGGGTGCCAATACCGTGCAACCTGATACAAGATGATCGATTGTTTCTGGGTAATTATCACAGAACCTGCATTTTGGGCTAACACAATATTTTAGTATATGTGCTTGATAATTCCTAGTTAACAAGCATTGGTCCCGTGCAGCAAGTATAAAACCTTCAGTTTCAGCTTTCAACCCTGCACTATGTAACCACTGATGGGTACAGGTTTTGTCTACATCAGTTTGTTTGGTACGGGCAGAGTATTGGCCATGAAGCAGTTTATCTTGCCATTGTTTCTGTATCTAGTCGGTTGCATTTTTGTTGTTGTTGTTGTTATTATTATTTTTATTATTATTATTTAGTGAAATAGTTTCTTAATAATAATGATTAGAATCTAAATATTTTATTTATCGTAAACAAAGAAAAGAAGAGTTGCCAGTGTGTTTAACCATTTCAGCAAATCGTAAAGTGAAACTAAAAAAAGAATTAAATATTTCCGATCGGAATATGAAGACAATAGGTATTATCGGAATTACTGGAGTTGTTGGCCGCAAAGTCATTTGCCAAAAAAAATAAAAAAAAGATTTGAAAAATAGAAATTTAAGGAAAAGCCGAATGAATTAAAGCAAATGTTGCAATGAAATGTAATCTCTACGGGGAAAGGGTTAAGGTATTAAATAGATTTGTTAGTTTTTTTGTTTTTTGATCAGTTCACTACAAGTAAGACGATAACGCCACTAAGATGCAAGGGGCTGCTTGAACTGAAAGAGGAGGAGAAGACTTCATAAGAAACCGGAAACCAAAATCTAAATAGGAAACAAGAGATAAACCTCTACTCCTGTTCAAAAGATTGCGGGGAGTGTGAACCGGGCGATAGGTAAAACTAAAATAATTACAGCGAAATAAAATCTCTGATAAAAATATGATTTATTAACTTATGCTTTACTTTTGTCTCACCCTTTTCCTGTATCTTCTTATTCTCTCCCTTATCCCTTCTAATATTCATTGCCATGATTTAATATAAATGATATGGAATGAAAAAAAGTACTTACACATATTTTCTACTGAATCTTTTTTTAATTTTTTCTTTACACTACAAAGTCATTTTACCATATTGGAATCTTTTTTGTCTTTCCCTTTACTAAATGCTTTTTAGTGATGCGTCCATTGTTTCCGCCATATCAAAATTTTTCATTCTTCTTCACTCCTTCCGCCCTCTCTCTATATGTATGTAGATTTATTTTTCTTTCTTTCATCTGATTTTCCTTTCCGTTTTTCCTATAGCTTTCTTTTCTTCCTGCTCCCCAATTATTCTCTCCTAAGCATTTCCCTATTCCTTCCTGCTTAATCTTAGATAAGTTTCTTGGTCATAACTGATTCTAATTCAAAAGGGTCAGGTATCGAGCAGATACTACACTTTCATCCTCTGTAAAAAAAAAGACTAACCATTCTAAAGAATAAAGTCGAATAGTAGTTGAAATGATAGAAAAGGGTGACAACAACGATGATAATAAAATAGAATTATAAGAATGAGAAAAAGGACTTTGAGATCTCGATAGTGGAATCTTATATTATCAGAACTGTTTATTTGGTGCAAAGAAGAGGGTTTCTGGCAGAGACGCTATGACGAAGAGCAAAACAGGGACATTTTCAAGAAAAGTAACCCTATTCGACTGCAACCAGAATTTTGGTATTAGCATGAAAATATGGAAACCATAAAAAGCATAATTCTGATTGCATCTCCTTATAATTTAAAATAAATCCTCCTACCAAGGAACGAATAGCATTTTATCAGGTTTGACGATCAGTTTTTCTTTGGTGTTTGAATTGGTCTCACTAATCTCAGAGGGCGAGTAAGTAAGAAGGAAATAACTCTGTCTGAAACTTATCCTCTTTTTGAATATCCTGAAATAGCCAATCATAAGTCCTGTCGAATAATAATAATAATAATAATAATAATAATAATAATAATAATAATAATAATAATAATAATAATAATAATAATAAACAAACGAGTATGATCGTAAATCGAACAACATTCTTTTCTGTTGTTCGATAGAATTATTTTAATTTTGTGTTTAGTAAAGCGTTTCTATTCCATAATGTGGAAATATTGTTTGTGGAAAATCACCCCCAGCGTAAAACTTCCTTTTGGTCATTGTCCGGTAGTTTTGTTTGAACTTTTGGTCGGAGTAATCGATATGGAATGGAAGGCTTACTTCGCCCTGGAGTCGATTTTGCCTACCAAAGATGTTTTACCACGCGAAGGGAATTCTTTTTTTGGCGAGCTCTTGAAAAGAGACATGCAAAGATACAAATAAACTGCATTAACTTTAGCTAGGCACAGGCTTTTCGCTTGACAGCATCGGCTAGAGAAGCATTTGGCATCTTTTGAAATCCAAAGCATAAATGGTTATTTAGAATCAACCTGTATGAGAAGTAAAAACTATCGCCGACATTTTCTATGATAAAAAGAAGTTGGAAATATTTAGACAGCAAGTAACCATTTTTTAGCGCATACTACACGTGAAATCATTTCTGATCAGCACTTTCTATCGCTAATTTAAATTGTTACTATTTCACTTAGTTATGTGCCATGGATGATACACGCTTAGCCGATCATCTATCTTTCGATATATGACTGACGAGGCAGTTTTTCCCGCAATAGGTTGCCATTTCTTTCTGCGGTAGACCAGTTGCCATCCAAGAACCAGGTCTGTCCTGCTATTTACCCATAGCTGAGGGGAGAAGAGGATTCATACCTTTCCCAAGGTTATTAACACGTAATGTGAATGTAATGGATTTAACTGGAATTCGAACTCCGATTTCTCAATCCGAGCCGCTATCCATTACTTCAACTGTGTGCATTTACCTCTGAAATTCTAAATAATTTTAAATTAACATGGAATAGTATTACAATGTTTTTTAACTGAAAAATACCGCTAAATATTAGATTGTAGCAAGGAAACTATTGACTGGACGATAATTGCTGATTTAGTGCATATCTAAACGGATCTTAAGTAGTTGTGTCTTATTGATATTAAAAAAAATATTGTTAGGCTCCACATTAAACCGGCCATGAGACATGTTCGCTCTCCTTTAGTGAGGTGTGTTTTATATGATATTTAATATTGTCAATCTGTAAAATCTATTGTACCTTTTTTAGATTGTCGATTATAAACGTTGTTTCTATTGTATTTGAAAATATGATTTTTCGAGAGTAAAAAAACTCCAAAAAACTGTACATTTGTACGTGTTGAACTTAGAACATAATACAAATGAATTCATAATTCATTCTGCGTTTTCGAGTCGTGTTCATCACTGTTTACTCGCAAAAATAAATTTTAATTTCTTCAATGTTTCAATAATTGCGTTTAGGATAAAACTCGAAACGCATATGTTGATAAAGTATTTTTGCATAAACCAGTTTTATCCGGAAAGAATCTATTTTGAATATCTCGACTACCTGGATATTTACGTGTCGTGCAAGAATTTTGGTAGAATATCGCATGCACCCATGATTGTCAGTTCGATTTCATTCCATATTGGTCTCCTCCAGACTTCTGGCTTTTCCTGAAGCTAAAATCGGCGTTGAAAGTGGGGTAATTGCAGACATTGGAGGAAATTAAAGAGATCAAACAAGTGTTGTCAATTGCTGACATGCTTTTTCAGACAGGAAAAGTATGAGAAATGCAGGGAGATATGCATCAAGGGAGTAGTTTGAAGATGACTAAAATACCATGGCCCTGAGTAGGCCACTTATTCTTTAATATTAAACGGCTGTGTTATTTTCAAACGTCGTATATTTTACTTTCGACTTAATAGAAATCTATGAACGAAATGAATCATATTATTTATTGCTGTGTAATTTTTAGCATATCTTATAAAACAAAATTGCCTCCGCTAATGAAAACCGTGTATATTGCATTTGTCCTCACTTACCTCTTGTCCTTCTTCCACGTCTTTTTTGGTGCTTGCAATATATTCAACATTGCTTATGAGTTCCTCGAGCTCCCGGATGGCAAACTCTTCCATCGACTCCATGTTTTTTTCCAATTTGCCCGGATCCGGCTCATCAATCGGATGCTGATATTGATGCGTATGTTGCATATTTTCATACGTATGAACATCGGCCCGAGTGTTGAGCGAACTCAGACGTGAGTCGACGGATGATTCGCGCATCTCGAAGCCGTCCACCGTGTGAATAGACATCTTGCCCGGTTGCATGTCTCCGTCGTCGTCGAATTGTGGCCGACGCATGTTGAGAAAGGTGGGTAGCTTCTCCATGAAGTAAAGACGTACCCAGTCGGACATGGAATGCGTCGTTGTCGTGCGGTAGTTGAGGTTGAGCACATAGACGGTGAGTAAAAGAGATGCAGTCACGAGCAACATGGTAAACAGAAGGTACTTGCCAATCAGTGGAATAACCAGTGACGTAGTCGGGGTGATTTCTGACAGCAACATGAAGAACACTGTCATGGCGAGCAGGATGGAGATGGACAGGGTCATTTTTTCACCACTCACTGACGGCAGGTAGAAGACCAGGACGGTCAAGAAAGAAATGGACACGCAAGGGGCGATCAGGTTCATTGCATAGAACTGTGGGTTTCGTCGTAGCTTTATTCTGAACGTGATGTCTGGGTAGGGTTCAGGACAGCACGGGTATACTTTATCAGTTTTGGTTGCTGTTACATTGAGCACGTCCCATTCGCTGTTCTCTGAATAGCCTTTTAGATCAATACCCATCGTGTTGAAGATGCTTCCATTCTCGTTGGTCGTACCAAACTTCTGACAAAAGTGAATCAAATCTACTTGATTGCCATCATAGGTCCAGGAACCAAACTTCATAAAACAGAGTTGAGTATCAAAGGGAAAATATTCTACATCGATGGGACAGTAGGTTTTGTAAATGGCTGGAGGTTCCCAGGATATGCGGCCGTCGTAGTACACGGTTGCTTTGGTCAACATGGTGATCACAAAATCTCCATCGGCACTAAAATATAATTGGTAACATTTTAGTGGAAAAATATTACAAAAAAGATTATAAATTATTTTTAATCTTCTTTTCTAAACATTTGTGAATAAGCGAGATATAAATTCTGATACTAGTCAATATATCGATTTTCTTCTCTTTAATTGCAAATTAAAACGACATTAAAAAATAAATAATTTTCAGCTTTGGAAGGCTGTATAAACAATGATCTTTTTCGGATCCCATTTTAATAATTAAAAAGTATATTTAATGATATATTTAACGATATTTATATTTAATGATATTTAAATGATTATCCCATGATTTGGCAAATTGTTGGGGCACCTTGGCATTTACCAGGTCAAGAGAGGTAGTGACTAGACATTACTTCTCCAAGTAGCAGCTTGCATTGGGTTACATAGTACCACCAACACGGAGTAAGCTAATAGTTGGGAGAAGCAGATTCTTGTTTTGCTCAACAATATTAATATGAAGAGAATATAAGCAACTTCAGCCGGAATTTGAACTCGCTTTGCCGAAAGAAAGAAAATGTCCTCGCTATTTTTATTAAGTCTCTCGATTATACAGTTTGGTAGACGTAATTCACATTATTTAAAAAAACAAAACAAACTTATCATCTACTCAAAAATGGGTCTCCAGAAAATAACATTTAGAATAGTAGAAAATAATTTCCGAGAAACTCGCTTGGGGCGTGAAACTGACAAACAACATGCCGTGTTGATCTCCATCTCTACGTTGTCAATATCTACAAACACTCTATCTCCGATAATGGCTACCCTCCACCACCATAAATATAGAAGATTTTTAAACACAAAATCCACATGACAATCAGTTTAAAACCAAACTGATTATCGTAGCGAGTTGGGCTTTAGGGCCAAATTACTAACCCCGAAACCCACCCTTAGAAGGTGGGCACCAGTCAGTACTTACTTGTTATATACGACAATGTCCGGTATCCACAGCTCTTCCGACGGAATATGTAACTCTGTCTCACCCCCAAAGTCATCGGGATTCCATGTAAGCCGCAAGTCGTACCATTCCTATAAAAAACCATAAAAGTTACTTATCTTATCATTATTAACCATAATTTATTCAA
This sequence comes from Acanthosepion esculentum, assembly GCA_964036315.1. Classification (NCBI taxonomy): domain Eukaryota; kingdom Metazoa; phylum Mollusca; class Cephalopoda; order Sepiida; family Sepiidae; genus Acanthosepion; species Acanthosepion esculentum. The sequence continues at coordinate 3,255,926 of OZ038475.1, read as the reverse complement.
GCGACAGCACACGTCTCTTGAAATCTTAAATCTTAGAACAGCGGATTCCAAAGTTTCTGCCATCAAAACAGTTTCCATTTTTCTTCGGTTTATGAATTCTTCTAATTTCTTTTCAAAAGGCTTCCTAGTTCTCCGCTGACTACAAGTATTACTTTCGTCTTAATATTTCAGTCCTCTAGCTACATTCTGATATTTCTTCACATTTTTATCGCCTTCATTTTCATTGTTTTCTCAGCGAAAACAGAGATATTTTTTATTATTATTTGCATTTTAACACCAAAGACATTTTGTCCTTGTCGTCGAATTTTATCATCGACAACAGCACAGCATGAAAAGTTTGTGATAAAGTAATATTTAATTGCATCAAAGTGTTTTTATTACAATTTATCACACACATACATAGACACACACGCGTACACACGCGTTCACACACACACACACACACATTTGCTGTCATTATCTGGTATATTTCCAGCCAACTTTAATCTGCAATAATTTAAATCTAATGTCAATCGCTATCTACTATACTCCTGATTATTCTTTACTCTTTTCTCTTCCCGCTCATTATTAATATTTCTATTCCTAATTCTTTCACACTCTGTAACTCTTGTGTCTTAGCGGCCTTTTTCCTTTGCATGGGGCGTTACCGATTTAAAAATATCTGTAATTAGGAAAAAAACTACATCAGCTACAATTATTGGTCAAATAAAATATTTTTACAAAGTTTCATCAAGATTTTTTCAAAAGTAAATGCCTAAAATATAAGACAAGAACGCTTCTTCCGTGATATTCTTTGTCAATGTTTAACGTTTGGTCTTTTCATATTAAACAAGAAAATCAGAGTATAAAATTTAATTTAACTTGTAATGGCTGCAGAGTAAATAAAATACGATTGTTGAAAAGTTCTAGAATTGAAATCTAACAAAATGATCAAGAGGAAATTTTTGACTCGTTATCATTTATTTGAATTTCTAGTTTGGATTATATTTTACAAGATTTGTTTTTGTTTCAACGAGAATATTTTTTTATTTTATTAAGAACATCTTTATTCTATACATTGAAAGATTTTGAAAAACAAAGTTAAATTCAGAAAGGTTAACTCTTACCTGTTTCAGCCAAGCATTTGTTGTTAAAACTTGATTCTTCTCGTCCTGAAATATACCAAAAATAATTTGTAATAATGAAGATCATCAAATGGGCACCTTGGCGTCGTGTAAAAAATAATCAGTTAATCTGTTTGATATTTTACTTCTGTGTAGTGATTTCGATCCACACTAGGTGCATCTGTCTAGTAATTTTATGTCAAAGCAAACTAATCTCAGTCAATATCAATAATAGCATCAATGATAATAGTGGCATATTGGGTAGCGATCTAATTCCTCAATACTGTAGTGATTATGATTCTCACTAGGTGCCCTGCGTTTGTAACCTTATGCCTGACGAATTTAAGGAAACTAGCTACTAGCTGATGTACCCGAGATTAGTCCTTATCATTAATCTTCGAATTCTTCCCATTAATATTCTCCTTCCAGAACATTTGATTTCGATGATCTTTTCTTCATGTCTATATTTCATCCGGTAGATGGCGTTCTATTATTAAATAGTATTTCCAGTGCGGATTGTCCTTTGAAAATACATGAAATTATGTGACACAAGGACGAAATGAGCAAAGAACTATAAGACGTAGAATAACATGAAGATGCAAGACTTGAATATTATTAAAAGATTATTGCAAAAGGAATTGGTAAAAATAAATCTAAAAATTTATGTATAATGAAGTAATAATAGTTATAATATAAACAAAAATGAAATAATCAAATACAGAATAATAAATTAATAATAAACTATAGCGTATAAAAAATAAATGATAATAAAAATAAAAGATGAACTAAATAAATATAAAATAAATATAAAATAAGATAAAAGTTAAATAAAAATGAATAATTGAATGGGTCAAAATTAATAATGTAAAATTCAATTTATTTAAAATAATTAATTCTTTTAAAATTAATATGTAATTAAAAAAATTGATCCCTTTAAAATTGTTGTTGCATTATATCATTAATAATTTTATGATTTCTATAAATATTTTTCAATGCTAATATCTGCGTCTGTGTTTGTATTCGTGCGTGTCTGTGTGTCTAAGCTTATCCACGCGCGAGTGTATGTGTGTATTTTAAAATTGTCCCTAAAGTCAATGTAGAAACAATTTCCATCTGAATTGTAAAAAGAAAATATTTTCTTTTTAGTTATGTTCTGAAAAAAAAAGAGAAGAATATGAAATCTAAAATGAAGAAATATATCCCAGTTTCCAAAAGAAAAATGTATTCGTCTTTCGTTAATTTGTTCTCGTATTCCCCCCCCCCCCTGCAAAACATCTTATCAAACAGGTATTACCTCCAAACAAAAGCGTCTTAGCAAAAAATCCAAACCCACACACATAAGCATCTTCGCAAACAACTTTCACCCACACATTTTGCTTTAAAAAAAAAATTCTAAAATATCGTAAAAAAAAGAAAAAGAATTGCTTTAACCACACATAAAAAGGAAAAAAAGTGCACAATTATTAATTTATAAGTTATTTTTAATTTTCTGTTGATTTCCGGATCCAAATGCTTTCGTTGATTGCTTCCCGAGCTCAAGTGACTTTTATTTGTGTGGCGATATCGGTGCTGTCTTTTCTTTTTTGTCAATTATATCCGAAAACTTATTTAAATGATTCAAAACATCTGAAATTACTCATCCAAAAACGCACAAAGAAAAGGCAAAAAGAATGAGAATAGACAAATATATGAAGCGTGCTGACACACACACACACTTTATGAAACGTTTAATCTCTTAAAGAATCTATTATTTACTATTAAAAATGAATCTTGGAATTTACATAAACGTCATGTTTATTAATAAGTACGCCTAGATTCTTTAGGAATTTGTATATATGAAAGTATGTAGCAATGATTATATACTAAACACAGGTAAGACTGGCACAAGGCCAAAAGTAAAGGACATCGAATAATGATCAGGCTCACTGCATAAGCAGTCGATCTATTGAACCACGACGAAGAGATCTAAATGATTGCATATGGAAATTGTCCCAAAAATGATTTCGTTATTAATAAGCATTTCTTAAAGATTGATATCTCCCTTCAGGACGTAAGCGGCGATTGCTCTCTCCCTTCAGGACGTAAGCGGCGATTGCTCTCTCCCTTCAGGACGTAAGCGGCGATTGCTCTCTCCAGCATCCGTTTGTATCTGAAAGTCGTTGGCATTTTTTTTTTCACTACAATTTGTTTGAACTTTCTCCATTCAGTCAGTAATCTATTTAATATGCAGACAATTTTCATTTAAAAATTAAAATAATTTACGTGTTGCTTAATATTTGTATGGTCTGTATTTGGATGAGTTGCTTTTTCGACTTATTTTTAATCGAAGCGTATTTTCTTTGATCCATTACAAATTTTATTTAAGGACTGAAGAATTAATCGCTTTAAAAAGTAAAAGAAGAATGCGAAACAGAAGAGACACAAATAATTGTCTGAATTTTGGGGATGACGAGTAATCATTATTTTCAATATTTACAATCGCACTGTCTTCGTTTGCAGTTGTGATCATAAGGTTCCAGCCATTTATATGTTTGAAGAAGGCCGTAGGGAACTACGGCTGAAATGTGATATTAACAACAAACATGAGGACATTAGTCCAAAATTGCAAATAAAAATAAATCACGAGGGAAAATTGCAAAATATTCATTATGGGGAAATGAATTCCTGTTACTACGAGTAAATAGTCAACAATACAACGACTGAGAAAAAGCATGGTAGCAGTTAACTAAAAATGAGGACCTCACCTATTTCTGAGAAGGTTGCAAGCTGGCTTAAATCATTTTCTGATACATGCTTAATTTTATTCCAGATCCCCGCAATTACTTTTTAAAACACGAAGCGCGATCGTTTAAAATATGTCGCTGAAAAAGCATCATAAATAAATGAAATATATTGGAATATTTTTAATCATTTAACCCCAGGTAAGGCAGCAATGCTACAATTACGCAGGGGTGTACAGAGAGTAAAGGTGAGAGAAAAGACTGGGTATTGGGGGGGGGGGTGAACGAGGAAAGGATACAAACTAAACGAGGTTCAAGAAGATAGAATATGGCGATTGACGCTGCATTTAAATTTTTCAAGATTGTAGTTACCAGGGAAGCAAGTAAACGGAAAGGAGTTCCGCGGGCGAGAAGTATGAGAAAAGAAACTGTTGGAATAGAAGTGGCAGTTAACGTTAATTAATTCAACAGGAAAATGTGGGACCTCGATGAAAATATCGTAGCACGCTTAAATTCATGTAGTCGGGGAACCAGGGGAAAAAAAGCTAGTCAGAGCAGTTGTCCTGATAATATTTGTAGAAAAGACAGAGGGAAGCCACATCACGTCTGTGAAAAAGTGACTGGAGTCGAGATACCAGGTCAAGATCGATTACATTGCAGATCATTCTTTGGATTTTCTCAAGAACCTGGAGATGAATAACAGGACTACCAAACCAGATATGGCAACTGTATTCAATGCACGGCCGAATGGTAAATTTGTAAATATGCAAGATGGACTCTGACGAGCAAAAACCTTCATTGCTGTAAATGCAGGTATTGATTCAATTTAGTCGTTTCACTTCAAGTCATTTGAAAACGTGACGCCAGGAAGGCGCAATGTGGCGCCCTCCATGCTGATGACGCGCAACGAAGTTTCTCTATGCTGGTTAAATAGGAGTAGTTTAGTTTTGGAGGCATTAACATTGACAAACCATTTCCTGCCCCAGTTAACCACTGATTGGAAGTCCTTTTCAAGAGCAGCGGTCATGTTAACTTCTGTATAAATTCCTACTTGGGAACTGATGACATTAAGTAAATCTCGATGAAGATCAGAAATAGCGTAGGACCCAGGATAGAGCCCTGGGGGGACACCCGCCTTTCTTGTGAAGGCATCTGGAAGTGAGCCTGTTCAGAACGACCTTAATTTCACGATTTGATAGGAATGGTTAGATTAAATCAAACAATCGTCCTGTAATACCGTAGCCGTGGAGTTTACGTAGAAGAGCAGCATGCCAAACCCTGTTAAACGCCTTCGAGATATCTAGAGCCACAACTCGAGCTTAGCTGTTAGTATCCAGAGATTAATAAACATATTCAGTGATGACCGTTAGCATATCAGCGGTAGACCGGGAAAAACGGAAGCCATACGGTTTGTCAGAGAGTAGGCCGTGAGAAGTAAGATGCTTAACCATTTCAAAATTGATTAACGCCTCGAAGATTTTATCGAAAAGCGGTAGGAAAATAATGGTGCGATAGTTAGTGGGATCAAAAGGTTCTCCAGAGTTCTTGAAAACAGGAACTACAGAGGAGGAATTCCAACAAGTTAGAAAGCAGAAAGAAGCGAGGAAATAGTTGTAGAGTTTGGAGAGAACTGGAGCCAGCTCGGGAGCACATTTCTATAGGACGATGGCTGGTATCGCGTCACCTCCACTTGCCCTATGGGAATGTAATTTCGAAATGATGTCCGAGAACAGTGATGGGGTTATGCGCATATCACTCAGTAGAACCTCAGTTCTAGTGGGGGCAATCAGGTGTGGGTACTCTAAATGTGTCGAGTGTTGAGTTGGAAGATAATTTCCGAGCATAACATTCAACCATATCTGCTGTAGATGTCAGAACTTCGAATTGATTGAATAGAATAGGGATTGAGGATTTGCTGTTGTTCTGTGCAGTCTTAGAGAGCCGCCAATAATCTCTAGAACCGAACTTGCGAGATGCAATACGTTGTTTCATTCTATCAGCAAATAGTAACTTTGCTTCATTGAGGACACGCTTGCACTTGTTACAAGCAGAAGGGAAACGACTTTCTTTCAAAATCTAAAAAAAAACAAATTAAGAGTATCTATATTTTCAAGAACAATGTCACTATTTCATCGCTCGTTCGATGTTATGAATTGAAAAATAAAGTTTAAAATGTTAATAGATTGAGTTTGTCACTTTTTCTGACTTTGTAGGCGAAAGAACAATTTTACTTGTCAAAAAAACACATTAACAATTGAGGAGTGATATTTCACTTTGACGTTTTATTTTTTATGGACTGCCAAAATCTAAACTGTTATTCTTTCTAAAGTTAGGATTACCTCATTCCTGTTATCAGTTTCATGCCAAGAGCCAATCCGATGAAAACAGACTTGAATGTGAAAACATGCAGCCATTTTGTATGCTAAGATCAAGCCTAAAGGAGATTTTGCTCTGTAGAGTTGTAAGAATAATGGTTTGTTTGGTGATATTTTATAGAAATGCATCTTTTTGCGTGGCTCTTCTTTTTATAAAGAAACGGAAAAAAAGAATGAGAAGCCTAAAAAAGAGATTGGCAATGTTAATGAGGAACTATACACCGAGAAGAGAAAGTGAAAAAAAAAAGGAAAAAAGAAAAATAGTGGAGTTTCTTATGAAAGAAAGCGAAGAATAATAAAAGAATAATAGCATAATAAAAGAATAATATCATAATAATAAAAGAATAATAACAGATATTTAAAGGGAAAGCAGAAACAAATGGTGAAAAAGAAAAGAAAAAGAAAATGAGGAAAGAATGTTAATTTTCGAGGCTAATCTTTTCCGGCTAAGAAAAGATTTAATCTATTGTTACTTTTCACTTTCACTACAACAAACATAAAAAAAATCCTCGTAAGTTAGCATTCATAATATGATTATTTGCTACACTACTGTAAATCGTAAATTGTAAACTGTAAATTTGTATCAAATGTAAATCGAAATTTTTCACAAAACCAAGTAGTCTGTAAAATTAGGTAATTTCACACCAAAACAAGAACAAAAGTCCATATAAACATATGTCCGCAAATCCTTCGTTTTTGACTTATTAAGTTTAAAGAAAGCGTACAGTAGATGGTGCTGTGTTGCCATGTAGACTAGCTTACATTTGTCTTTCGTGTACATTTGTGGCTAGTCTGCTTTCAACGTTAAACGTGTCTAGTAGTGAATTAACTGAGAAGTGTTCCGTTTAACACTGGCAGGATATTCATATCGTGAGCAGATATATATGATTTTTACATATGTCTGCACCAGATTGCGTTTCCAGACCGAACGCAGCCGAGTCATCCAACCATTGCTGCTGTTTATCGTCGGGTTTTGCTGACACGGGGGAACAGTAGCACCACAAACTATGAATCGAGGAAGATCAAAAGATCCGTTCGTACGCCCAACGACCACAGAGAACACTTTTACAGGCTATCAGATAGAATCCAGATATCAGCAGACATCAAGTGGCCCTAGCATGTCGTACATCTCATTGTACTGCACGGGGGATACTTCAAGAGCATCCGTATCATTTGTAACTTTTGCAGGGTCTTTCGCCCTCTCATTACTCAGCACGAGGTAGCATTTGACGATGGTTTATT
>OZ038475.1:3183486-3240986 GCA_964036315.1 Acanthosepion esculentum | reverse complement strand
TAATTCCTTTAAATAATATGTGGAAATAACTACACTTCGCCTGATGAAGGTTGCAAGACACGAAACCCGCGAAGCAAAAATATGGAAAATGAAGTATAATATATATTTAAAAAATCCACATTATACGCAAAAATGTTTGTGGTTTCTCTCTTCCCTTTAATATATATATATATATATATATATATGTATATATATATATATATATGTATATATATATATATATATATATATATATATATACATATATATATATATGCTTATGATATATATATATATACATGCTTATAATATATATATATATGTATATATATGCTTGTAATATATATGTATATATATATATATATATATATATATATATATATATATATATATAACACTTCTGTCCGGCATTGTATATTAAGATCTTAATTTATTTTCACTTTTGTAAAGTCAACAGAGATGACATTCGGCTGAGAATAAGATATGTGAGCATCAAGAAAGGTTTAAGGAGATGGAAGAAAAAAGACACTTGTAATTAAAATCAGAAAAAAGGCAATTGAAATATCTGGACCACTCAAGGGACATTGCAAGATAAGAATATCTGGGACACATAACGAGAAGAATGCTACGCTCACAGGACATTGTGAAGAAAAGAATATCTGGGACACATAACGTGAAGAATGCAACAATTACAGGACATTGTGAAGATAAGAATATCTGGACACATAACGAGAAGAATGCTACGCTCGCAGGACGATGTGAAGATAAGAATATCTGGGATACATAACGAGAAGAATACAACACATACAGGATATTGTGAAGATAAGAATATCTGGGACACATAACGAGAAGAATGCAACACTTACAGGACATTGTGAAGATAAGAATATCTGGACATATAACGAGAATAATGTAACACTCGCAGGACGATGTGAAGATAAGAATATCTGGGATACATAACGAGAAGAATACAACACACACAGGATATTGTGAAGATAAGAATATCTGGGACACATAACGAGAAGAATGCAACACTTACAGGACATTGTGAAGATAAGAATATCTGGACATATAACGAGAAGAATGTAACACTCGCAGGACGATGTGAAGATAAGAATATCTGGGATACATAACGAGAAGAATACAACACACACAGGATATTGTGAAGATAAGAATATCTGGGACACATAACGAGAAGAATGCAACACTTACAGGACATTGTGAAGATAAGAATATCTGGACATATAACGAGAAGAATGTAACACTCGCAGGACGATGTGAAGATAAGAATATCTGGGATACATAACGAGAAGAATACAACACACACAGGATATTGTGAAGATAAGAATATCTGGGACACATAACGAGAAGAATGCAACAATTACAGGACATTGTGAAGATAAGAATATCTGGACATATAACGAGAATAATGTAACACTCGCAGGACGATGTGAAGATAAGAATATCTGGGATACATAACGAGAAGAATACAACACACACAGGATATTGTGAAGATAAGAATATCTGGGACACATAACGAGAAGAATGCAACACTCGCAGGACATTGTGAAGATAAGAATATCTGGACATATAACGAGAAGAATGTAACACTCGCAGGACGATGTGAAGATAAGAATATCTGGGATACATAACGAGAAGAATACAACACACCGGATATTGTGAAGATAAGAATATCTGGGACACATAACGAGAAGAATGCAACACTCGCAGGACATTGTGAAGATAAGAATATCTGGACATATAACGAGAAGAATGTAACACTCGCAGGACGATGTGAAGATAAGAATATCTGGGATACATAACGAGAAGAATACAACACACACAGGATATTGTGAAGATAAGAATATCTGGGACACATAACGAGAAGAATGCAACACTCGCAGGACATTGTGAAGATAAGAATATCTGGACATATAACGAGAAGAATGTAACACTCGCAGGACGATGTGAAGATAAGAATATCTGGGATACATAACGAGAAGAATACAACACACACAGGATATTGTGAAGATAAGAATATCTGGGACACATAACGAGAAGAATGCAACACTCGCAGGACATTGTGAAGATAAGAATATCTGGACATATAACGAGAAGAATGTAACACTCGCAGGACGATGTGAAGATAAGAATATCTGGGATACATAACGAGAAGAATACAACACACCGGATATTGTGAAGATAAGAATATCTGGGACACATAACGAGAAGAATGCAACACTCGCAGGACATTGTGAAGATAAGAATATCTGGACATATAACGAGAAGAATGTAACACTCGCAGGACGATGTGAAGATAAGAATATCTGGGATACATAACGAGAAGAATACAACACACCGGATATTGTGAAGATAAGAATATCTGGGACACATAACGAGAAGAATGCAACACTCGCAGGACATTGTGAAGATAAGAATATCTGGACATATAACGAGAAGAATGTAACACTCGCAGGACGATGTGAAGATAAGAATATCTGGGATACATAACGAGAAGAATACAACACACACAGGATATTGTGAAGATAAGAATATCTGGGACACATAACGAGAAGAATGCAACACTCGCAGGACATTGTGAAGATAAGAATATCTGGACATATAACGAGAAGAATGTAACACTCGCAGGACGATGTGAAGATAAGAATATCTGGGATACATAACGAGAAGAATACAACACACACAGGATATTGTGAAGATAAGAATATCTGGGACACATAACGAGAAGAATGCAACACTCGCAGGACATTGTGAAGATAAGAATATCTGGACATATAACGAGAAGAATGTAACACTCGCAGGACGATGTGAAGATAAGAATATCTGGGATACATAACGAGAAGAATACAACACACACAGGATATTGTGAAGATAAGAATATCTGGGACACATAACGAGAAGAATGCAACACTTACAGGACATTGTGAAGATAAGAATATCTGGACATATAACGAGAAGAATGTAACACTCGCAGGACGATGTGAAGATAAGAATATCTGGGATACATAACGAGAAGAATACAACACACACAGGATATTGTGAAGATAAGAATATCTGGGACACATAACGAGAAGAATGCAACACTCGCAGGACATTGTGAAGATAAGAATATCTGGACATATAACGAGAAGAATGTAACACTCGCAGGACGATGTGAAGATAAGAATATCTGGGATACATAACGAGAAGAATACAACACACCGGATATTGTGAAGATAAGAATATCTGGGACACATAACGAGAAGAATGCAACACTCGCAGGACATTGTGAAGATAAGAATATCTGGACATATAACGAGAAGAATGTAACACTCGCAGGACGATGTGAAGATAAGAATATCTGGGATACATAACGAGAAGAATACAACACACACAGGATATTGTGAAGATAAGAATATCTGGGACACATAACGAGAAGAATGCAACACTCGCAGGACATTGTGAAGATAAGAATATCTGGACATATAACGAGAAGAATGTAACACTCGCAGGACGATGTGAAGATAAGAATATCTGGGATACATAACGAGAAGAATACAACACACACAGGATATTGTGAAGATAAGAATATCTGGGACACATAACGAGAAGAATGCAACACTCGCAGGACATTGTGAAGATAAGAATATCTGGACATATAACGAGAAGAATGTAACACTCGCAGGACGATGTGAAGATAAGAATATCTGGGATACATAACGAGAAGAATACAACACACACAGGATATTGTGAAGATAAGAATATCTGGGACACATAACGAGAAGAATGCAACACTCGCAGGACATTGTGAAGATAAGAATATCTGGACATATAACGAGAAGAATGTAACACTCGCAGGACGATGTGAAGATAAGAATATCTGGGATACATAACGAGAAGAATACAACACACACAGGATATTGTGAAGATAAGAATATCTGGGACACATAACGAGAAGAATGCAACACTCGCAGGACATTGTGAAGATAAGAATATCTGGACATATAACGAGAAGAATGTAACACTCGCAGGACGATGTGAAGATAAGAATATCTGGGATACATAACGAGAAGAATACAACACACACAGGATATTGTGAAGATAAGAATATCTGGGACACATAACGAGAAGAATGCAACACTCGCAGGACATTGTGAAGATAAGAATATCTGGACATATAACGAGAAGAATGTAACACTCGCAGGACGATGTGAAGATAAGAATATCTGGGATACATAACGAGAAGAATACAACACACCGGATATTGTGAAGATAAGAATATCTGGGACACATAACGAGAAGAATGCAACACTCGCAGGACATTGTGAAGATAAGAATATCTGGACATATAACGAGAAGAATGTAACACTCGCAGGACATTGTGAAGATAAGAATATCTGGACATATAACGAGAAGAATGTAACACTCGCAGGACGATGTGAAGATAAGAATATCTGGGATACATAACGAGAAGAATACAACACACACAGGATATTGTGAAAATAAGAATATCTGGGACACATAACGAGAAGAATGCAACACTCGCAGGACATTGTGAAGATAAGAATATCTGGACATATAACGAGAAGAATGTAACACTCGCAGGACGATGTGAAGATAAGAATATCTGGGATACATAACGAGAAGAATACAACACACACAGGATATTGTGAAGATAAGAATATCTGGGACACATAACGAGAAGAATGCAACACTCGCAGGACATTGTGAAGATAAGAATATCTGGACATATAACGAGAAGAATGTAACACTCGCAGGACGATGTGAAGATAAGAATATCTGGGATACATAACGAGAAGAATACAACACACACAGGATATTGTGAAGATAAGAATATCTGGGACACATAACGAGAAGAATGCAACACTCGCAGGACATTGTGAAGATAAGAATATCTGGACATATAACGAGAAGAATGTAACACTCGCAGGACGATGTGAAGATAAGAATATCTGGGATACATAACGAGAAGAATACAACACACACAGGATATTGTGAAGATAAGAATATCTGGGACACATAACGAGAAGAATGCAACACTCGCAGGACATTGTGAAGATAAGAATATCTGGACATATAACGAGAAGAATGTAACACTCGCAGGACGATGTGAAGATAAGAATATCTGGGATACATAACGAGAAGAATACAACACACACAGGATATTGTGAAGATAAGAATATCTGGGACACATAACGAGAAGAATGCAACACTCGCAGGACATTGTGAAGATAAGAATATCTGGACATATAACGAGAAGAATGTAACACTCGCAGGACGATGTGAAGATAAGAATATCTGGGATACATAACGAGAAGAATACAACACACACAGGATATTGTGAAGATAAGAATATCTGGGACACATAACGAGAAGAATGCAACACTCGCAGGACATTGTGAAGATAAGAATATCTGGACATATAACGAGAAGAATGTAACACTCGCAGGACGATGTGAAGATAAGAATATCTGGGATACATAACGAGAAGAATACAACACACCGGATATTGTGAAGATAAGAATATCTGGGACACATAACGAGAAGAATGCAACACTCGCAGGACATTGTGAAGATAAGAATATCTGGACATATAACGAGAAGAATGTAACACTCGCAGGACGATGTGAAGATAAGAATATCTGGGATACATAACGAGAAGAATACAACACACACAGGATATTGTGAAAATAAGAATATCTGGGACACATAACGAGAAGAATGCAACACTCGCAGGACATTGTGAAGATAAGAATATCTGGACATATAACGAGAAGAATGTAACACTCGCAGGACGATGTGAAGATAAGAATATCTGGGATACATAACGAGAAGAATACAACACACACAGGATATTGTGAAGATAAGAATATCTGGGACACATAACGAGAAGAATGCAACACTCGCAGGACATTGTGAAGATAAGAATATCTGGACATATAACGAGAAGAATGTAACACTCGCAGGACGATGTGAAGATAAGAATATCTGGGATACATAACGAGAAGAATACAACACACCGGATATTGTGAAGATAAGAATATCTGGGACACATAACGAGAAGAATGCAACACTCGCAGGACATTGTGAAGATAAGAATATCTGGACATATAACGAGAAGAATGTAACACTCGCAGGACGATGTGAAGATAAGAATATCTGGGATACATAACGAGAAGAATACAACACACACAGGATATTGTGAAAATAAGAATATCTGGGACACATAACGAGAAGAATGCAACACTCGCAGGACATTGTGAAGATAAGAATATCTGGACATATAACGAGAAGAATGTAACACTCGCAGGACGATGTGAAGATAAGAATATCTGGGATACATAACGAGAAGAATACAACACACACAGGATATTGTGAAGATAAGAATATCTGGGACACATAACGAGAAGAATGCAACACTCGCAGGACATTGTGAAGATAAGAATATCTGGACATATAACGAGAAGAATGTAACACTCGCAGGACGATGTGAAGATAAGAATATCTGGGATACATAACGAGAAGAATACAACACACCGGATATTGTGAAGATAAGAATATCTGGGACACATAACGAGAAGAATGCAACACTCGCAGGACATTGTGAAGATAAGAATATCTGGACATATAACGAGAAGAATGTAACACTCGCAGGACGATGTGAAGATAAGAATATCTGGGATACATAACGAGAAGAATACAACACACACAGGATATTGTGAAAATAAGAATATCTGGGACACATAACGAGAAGAATGCAACACTCGCAGGACATTGTGAAGATAAGAATATCTGGACATATAACGAGAAGAATGTAACACTCGCAGGACGATGTGAAGATAAGAATATCTGGGATACATAACGAGAAGAATACAACACACACAGGATATTGTGAAGATAAGAATATCTGGGACACATAACGAGAAGAATGCAACACTCGCAGGACATTGTGAAGATAAGAATATCTGGACATATAACGAGAAGAATGTAACACTCGCAGGACGATGTGAAGATAAGAATATCTGGGATACATAACGAGAAGAATACAACACACCGGATATTGTGAAGATAAGAATATCTGGGACACATAACGAGAAGAATGCAACACTCGCAGGACATTGTGAAGATAAGAATATCTGGACATATAACGAGAAGAATGTAACACTCGCAGGACGATGTGAAGATAAGAATATCTGGGATACATAACGAGAAGAATACAACACACACAGGATATTGTGAAAATAAGAATATCTGGGACACATAACGAGAAGAATGCAACACTCGCAGGACATTGTGAAGATAAGAATATCTGGACATATAACGAGAAGAATGTAACACTCGCAGGACGATGTGAAGATAAGAATATCTGGGATACATAACGAGAAGAATACAACACACACAGGATATTGTGAAGATAAGAATATCTGGGACACATAACGAGAAGAATGCAACACTCGCAGGACATTGTGAAGATAAGAATATCTGGACATATAACGAGAAGAATGTAACACTCGCAGGACGATGTGAAGATAAGAATATCTGGGATACATAACGAGAAGAATACAACACACACAGGATATTGTGAAGATAAGAATATCTGGGACACATAACGAGAAGAATGCAACACTCGCAGGACATTGTGAAGATAAGAATATCTGGACATATAACGAGAAGAATGTAACACTCGCAGGACGATGTGAAGATAAGAATATCTGGGATACATAACGAGAAGAATACAACACACACAGGATATTGTGAAGATAAGAATATCTGGGACACATAACGAGAAGAATGCAACACTTACAGGACATTGTGAAGATAAGAATATCTGGACATATAACGAGAAGAATGTAACACTCGCAGGACGATGTGAAGATAAGAATATCTGGGATACATAACGAGAAGAATACAACACACACAGGATATTGTGAAGATAAGAATATCTGGGACACATAACGAGAAGAATGCAACACTCGCAGGACATTGTGAAGATAAGAATATCTGGACATATAACGAGAAGAATGTAACACTCGCAGGACGATGTGAAGATAAGAATATCTGGGATACATAACGAGAAGAATACAACACACACAGGATATTGTGAAGATAAGAATATCTGGGACACATAACGAGAAGAATGCAACACTCGCAGGACATTGTGAAGATAAGAATATCTGGACATATAACGAGAAGAATGTAACACTCGCAGGACGATGTGAAGATAAGAATATCTGGGATACATAACGAGAAGAATACAACACACCGGATATTGTGAAGATAAGAATATCTGGGACACATAACGAGAAGAATGCAACACTCGCAGGACATTGTGAAGATAAGAATATCTGGACATATAACGAGAAGAATGTAACACTCGCAGGACGATGTGAAGATAAGAATATCTGGGATACATAACGAGAAGAATACAACACACACAGGATATTGTGAAGATAAGAATATCTGGGACACATAACGAGAAGAATGCAACACTCGCAGGACATTGTGAAGATAAGAATATCTGGACATATAACGAGAAGAATGTAACACTCGCAGGACGATGTGAAGATAAGAATATCTGGGATACATAACGAGAAGAATACAACACACACAGGATATTGTGAAGATAAGAATATCTGGGACACATAACGAGAAGAATGCAACACTCGCAGGACATTGTGAAGATAAGAATATCTGGACATATAACGAGAAGAATGTAACACTCGCAGGACGATGTGAAGATAAGAATATCTGGGATACATAACGAGAAGAATACAACACACACAGGATATTGTGAAGATAAGAATATCTGGGACACATAACGAGAAGAATGCAACACTTGCAGGACATTGTGAAGATAAGAATATCTGGACATATAACGAGAAGAATGTAACACTCGCAGGACGATGTGAAGATAAGAATATCTGGGATACATAACGAGAAGAATACAACACACACAGGATATTGTGAAGATAAGAATATCTGGGACACATAACGAGAAGAATGCAACACTCGCAGGACATTGTGAAGATAAGAATATCTGGACATATAACGAGAAGAATGTAACACTCGCAGGACGATGTGAAGATAAGAATATCTGGGATACATAACGAGAAGAATACAACACACACAGGATATTGTGAAGATAAGAATATCTGGGACACATAACGAGAAGAATGCAACACTCGCAGGACATTGTGAAGATAAGAATATCTGGACATATAACGAGAAGAATGTAACACTCGCAGGACGATGTGAAGATAAGAATATCTGGGATACATAACGAGAAGAATACAACACACACAGGATATTGTGAAGATAAGAATATCTGGGACACATAACGAGAAGAATGCAACACTCGCAGGACATTGTGAAGATAAGAATATCTGGACATATAACGAGAAGAATGTAACACTCGCAGGACGATGTGAAGATAAGAATATCTGGGATACATAACGAGAAGAATACAACACACACAGGATATTGTGAAGATAAGAATATCTGGGACACATAACGAGAAGAATGCAACACTCGCAGGACATTGTGAAGATAAGAATATCTGGACATATAACGAGAAGAATGTAACACTCGCAGGACGATGTGAAGATAAGAATATCTGGGATACATAACGAGAAGAATACAACACACACAGGATATTGTGAAGATAAGAATATCTGGGACACATAACGAGAAGAATGCAACACTCGCAGGACATTGTGAAGATAAGAATATCTGGACATATAACGAGAAGAATGTAACACTCGCAGGACGATGTGAAGATAAGAATATCTGGGATACATAACGAGAAGAATACAACACACCGGATATTGTGAAGATAAGAATATCTGGGACACATAACGAGAAGAATGCAACACTCGCAGGACATTGTGAAGATAAGAATATCTGGACATATAACGAGAAGAATGTAACACTCGCAGGACGATGTGAAGATAAGAATATCTGGGATACATAACGAGAAGAATACAACACACACCGGATACTGTGAAGATAAGAATATCTGGGACACATAACGAGAAGAATGCAACACTCGCAGGACATTGTGAAGATAAGAATATCTGGACATATAACGAGAAGAATGTAACACTCGCAGGACGATGTGAAGATAAGAATATCTGGGATACATAACGAGAAGAATACAACACACACAGGATATTGTGAAGATAAGAATATCTGGGACACATAACGAGAAGAATGCAACACTCGCAGGACATTGTGAAGATAAGAATATCTGGACATATAACGAGAAGAATGTAACACTCGCAGGACGATGTGAAGATAAGAATATCTGGGATACATAACGAGAAGAATACAACACACACAGGATATTGTGAAGATAAGAATATCTGGGACACATAACGAGAAGAATGCAACACTCGCAGGACATTGTGAAGATAAGAATATCTGGACATATAACGAGAAGAATGTAACACTCGCAGGACGATGTGAAGATAAGAATATCTGGGATACATAACGAGAAGAATACAACACACACAGGATATTGTGAAGATAAGAATATCTGGGACACATAACGAGAAGAATGCAACACTCGCAGGACATTGTGAAGATAAGAATATCTAGACATATAACGAGAAGAATGTAACACTCGCAGGACGATGTGAAAATAAGAATATCTGGGATACATAACGAGAAGAATACAACACACCGGATATTGTGAAGATAAGAATATCTGGGACACATAACGAGAAGAATGCAACACTCGCAGGACATTGTGAAGATAAGAATATCTGGACATATAACGAGAAGAATGTAACACTCGCAGGACGATGTGAAGATAAGAATATCTGGGATACATAACGAGAAGAATACAACACACACAGGATATTGTGAAGATAAGAATATCTGGGACACATAACGAGAAGAATGCAACACTCGCAGGACATTGTGAAGCTAAGAATATCTGGACATATAACGAGAAGAATGTAACACTCGCAGGACGATGTGAAGATAAGAATATCTCGGATACCTAACGAGAAGAATGCAACACTCGCAGGACAATGTGAAGATAAGAATATCTGGGACACATAACGAGAAGAATGCAACACTCGCAGGACATTGTGAAGATAAGAATATCTGGACATATAACGAGAAGAATGCAACACTCGCAGGACGATGTGAAGATAAGAATATCTGGGATACATAACGAGAAGAATACAACACACACAGGATATTGTGAAGATAAGAATATCTGGGACACATAACGAGAAGAATGCAACACTCGCAGGACATTGTGAAGATAAGAATATCTGGGACGCATAACGAGAAGAATGCAACACTCACTGGACAATGTGAAGTTTAGAATATCTGGGACGCATAACGAGAAGAATGCAACACTCACTGGACAATGTGAAGTTTAGAATATCTGGGACACATAACGAGAAGAATGCAACACTCGCAGGACAATGTGAAGTTTAGAATATCTGGGACGCATAACGAGAAGAATGCAACACTCACAGGATATTGTGAAGATGAGAATATCTGGGACACATAACGAGAAGAATGCAACACTCACTGGACATTGTGAAGATAAGAATATCTGGGATACCTAACGAGAAGAATGCAACACTCGCAGGACAATGTGAAGTTTAGAATATCTGGGACGCATAACGAGAAGAATGCAACACTCACAGGATATTGTGAAGATGAGAATATCTGGGACACATAACGAGAAGAATGCAACACTCACTGGACATTGTGAAGATAAGAATATCTGGGATACCTAACGAGAAGAATGCAACACTCGCAGGACAATGTGAAGTTTAGAATATCTGGGACGCATAACGAGAAGAATGCAACACTCACAGGATATTGTGAAGATGAGAATATCTGGGACACATAACGAGAAGAATGCAACACTCACTGGACATTGTGAAGATAAGAATATCTGGGATACCTAACGAGAAGAATGCAACACTCGCAGGACAATGTGAAGTTTAGAATATCTGGGACGCATAACGAGAAGAATGCAACACTCGCAGGACATTGTGAAGATAAGAATATCTGGGACACATAACGAGAAGAATGCATCACACGCAGGACATTCTGAAGATAAGAATATCTGGGTCACATAACGAGAAGAATGCAACACTCGCAGGACATTCTGAAGATAAGAATATCTGGGACACATAACGAGAAGAATGCAACACTCGCAGGACATTGTGAAGATAAGAATATCTGGGACACATAACGAGAAGAATGCAACACTCACTGGACAATGTGAAGTTTAGAATATCTGGGACGCATAACGAGAAGAATGCAACACTCACTGGACAATGTGAAGTTTAAAATATCTGGGACACATAACCAGAAGAATGCAACACTCGCAGGACATTGTGAAGATAAGAATATCTGGGACACATAACGAGAAGAATGCAACACTCACTGGACAATGTGAAGTTTAGAATATCTGGGACGCATAACGAGAAGAATGCAACACTCACAGGACATTGTGAAGATAAGAATATCTGGGACACATAACGAGAAGAATGCAACACTCACTGGACAATGTGAAGTTTAGAATATCTGGGACGCATAACGAGAAGAATGCAACACTCGCAGGACATTGTGAAGATAAGAATATCTGGGACACATAACGAGAAGAATGCAACACTCACAGGACATTGTGTAGATGAGAATATCTGGACACATAACGAGAAGAATGCAACACTCGCAGGACATTGTGAAGATGAGAATATCTGGGATACTTAACGTGAAGAATGCAACACTCGCAGGACATTGTGAAGATAAGAATATCTGGGTCACATAACGAGAAGAATGCAACACTCGCAGGACATTGTGAAGATAAGAATATCTGGACACATAACGAGAAGAATGCAACACTCGCAGGACATTGTGAAGATAAGAATATCTGGGACGCATAACGAGAAGAATGCAACACTCGCAGGACATTGTGAAAATGAGAATGGCAATGAAATATGTTTCCGTAGTATGGACGGCATGAGAGCGACTCGTCGGGGTGAAACAGTAAGGAACCAAATATTGCTTAGGGCTCCAAAGGTTAGGATGTTGTGGAAAGATATGCTTGTCTATATCCTAAAAGCATACTGTACACAAAAGAAGCAGAATGTAAGATCATTTTATAATCATAATTATCTGGTGGGATGTGAACGCATACACGCATACAAAGACATACAGAGACACGCGCGAGAAATTACTACTGATGTTTTCCCAAATAGTCATACACTTTCGATATATAGAATATTGGCGCAACACAATCTTTCAGGTTCAAACCTATATTTATTTGTTGATGTTATGGCCTAGGTTAGGACCAAAGAAGAACAACACGAACACACGAGTTGAAATAACGAATATATATTACACGGAACAATAATACAAGATGTTGAAGGTGTTAGTATGACTGTCAGTCTGGTTTGGAGTGAACTACTATCGGCTCGATTCGAATCGTGTCTCTCTCTTGAGAAGCGTAGTATACATAGTGTTAGGAAGAGCTCATTCTATATTTATAGGTAAGGACCCTTAACACATAGTATCAACATTCTCATTCACATACACACACACACACACACACACATATATATATATGTGTGTGTGTGTGTGTGTACCTAAATCTTCTAATGGTTACCATTTGTTTATATATCGTGTAAGATAGCAGCTACCTTAGCGCCCATCCTTGATATCTGTCAGCACTTTATTACCTGATTCTACTTCGAGTTGGCATTATTTTTACTGTTTATTTCATCTGCCGAATTTAATGGGGTTCTTCGCTTTCTGTAAAATCTATTATCACTAGTAAGTTGAGTACAATGTGTAAAAATGTTGTACTTTTCTACCTATAATGCTGAAAATGATTCCTGTTGAAGACAAAGATAGAAAACAAAAAAGCTTTTTTTCTTCTCCAAGAATGCTAACAGGGTACTTTTTATTGTCGAGATTTTAGTTTTGTTAGAGGCAACAAAATTACAGTTTGTTGGATTTTCTCATATTTAAATGCTCGAATTTACAGAAGAAAATTATTAATTTTAATTATTTACAACTAAAAATGCCCCCATCTTGAGCTCTCGGTGAGAAAAACGCACTTTTAGGGATTTATGTGAGTAGCAGAAAAGCCATTGTCTTTCTAAATGCACCGTCTTTCGCTGCCCCGAAGCAAAATTATTTCGTCAATATGAATATATTTTTCTTTCCGCCATTTTTGTCTTAATTTGGAGTGATATGAAGCATTGCAACAATTCGATCGTGTAATTGATATCATCAACAGCGATTGAAAGATTTTCATTTAAGTATATTAGATTTTGAAGAAATCTCATAAATTATTTTATATAAAACACGCTTTGTGTACAATATTTTATAATATTTTATTTAAAACGGACTTCTGAGAAAAACTCAAAACCTATTAAATCTGATCCTATTTACAAAACTCAATACGAATAAATTACATACTAAAATATTAAGCACCACTATATTTGGGAAAATTTCTTGAAACACTAGTGTAAATTTAGCATTGGTATTGCACAGGGCGTGCAATGTTGGAGAATCCTTTAAGATTGACTCTAGATAATACGCAAATTACAATCTTGGGAAATCAACAAACTTTCCTTTTTCGTTAAATATGATGGAGGAGAAATATAAGATTTTTATATTTAATTTTTCTAGTGTCTTTATTCGTGTTGTTATTTGGGGACTGAGTGCGCGAGGAAATTGTCTACAATGTTCGTTTTATAGCCGTGTGTACGATCGTAGCTAGTATGTTCTGACGGATTTCAGAAACTAAGAAAAAATCTGCTCAGAAGGAAATTACTTCGACTAAAAATGGTTTTCACGCAATAATTAGAGAAAACGAAATGAATATAGATTATTACTCGTCGACACCACGGAAAAAGTAAAATGGCTTTCATAGTATTTGCCGAAAGCGCGCGAGCAAGTCAACACTACGATCAGTTTCTCCACAACATTAGTCCTAAAAAAATGAAAAAGATATTCCTTGTATGACATATTTAACGAAGCGTATAACACACACACACAAACACACACATATATACACACACACATACATACAGATATATATATAATATAATTTTTATTATAAGAGAATATAATAAAAACATGTTGAAATCGCTACACAAAAGGTTTCATGTTTCAATACTTTTCATTGTACTTCTAAAATTTATTTTTAAATTTCATTAAAAACTATTTAATCACACATCGCCTAAAGAAGTACAATCAAAGTATTGAAACGTGATAGCTTTTGTGTAGCGATTTCAATATGTTATTATAATTTTTTATAATAAAAATAATATACTGCTCTACTTTGTATTGACCATTGTTTAAATTAAATTCTACAAACAGTGGAATTTTACTCTATCAGTTCTTTCTCTCATTTGTATATATATATATATATATATATATATATATATATATATATATATATATATATATATATATATACAGTGTGCATTGGATAAATTGTCGACTAAATTACGCAAAAATGAAAATAACACTGACATCTCATTTTAAGAGGTATATTTGCCAAATTTGCACAAGAAGATATCTGGAAATACTAAAGAGTAAATTTATTCAATAAAATCGCCATTGGCTTCAACCACAGCTTCAGCTGACTTCGGAATCTCCTGCAACTCTTCTGGACGATTTACATGTATACGTTGGTGAATGTTGTTACAATCCTTGCATTCTGTTCATCTTTGGTGTTACAAGGAGCTTTGCTGGTCTTTCGCTCAACTGCACCGCACACATAATAATCAAGAGGGTTGCAGTCTGGGGAGAAATTGTCTGACTGCCGTGACTGGGTTCCCCTGCTTGTGTGGCATGGTGCAGAGTCCTGTTGCCAGCAGCCACCCTCTTGACCCTACTATAGTGTGCAGTTGATAAAATCAAAAACAACGCGCATGCGCAAAATTAAAAATATAAAACTATATGAGAATGTTAGGAAAATGAATGATAGAGTGGGAAAATGTTCTGTGTAACGTGCGTCTACTCAACAAGGGACATAGGCCCAGAAGTGGGTTTGGGAAATTTAGAACATTTTGCTGGAGGTGCAGATTGAAACGTGAGGAGACTTACGGCTGAAGCTGAACTTAGACTTGGAAGTTCAACTTGTGGATCAGACAGACACACCCCAGGGTCTGTATAGTCACTAGTCAGGATTTATATTTTCTATTACATTTTGCTTTTGTGAATAAAATGGATTTCTTGTTACATGGAATTTCTGTTTGTGCTTATTTTGCTTGTGTTTGGGCCTGTAATGAGGCGGAAGGGAAAAATATAAAAAGGTAAATGTCGGTTACAGTTATGTACCGAGAGGAAACGCTGCAGATATGGGAACGCTGAAATTTAAATTTAATTTTTTTTCAGGCGTGTCTCGACATGCAGTTTAGTCGATGTCATTTAGTTCCCCATTCTTTTGTTTTTATTTTATCTCATTTGTTACTAAGTATCCCACATTGTGATACTAAAAGATCTGCTAGGAAAGGTGAAATTTTGTTAGAACATTTAATTTTATGAAGCAATCAAAGCACTTTCTTAAATCAAAATTACGGTTAGATTCATGACGGTTAGAAACTAATGTATTGAGTGTGTTGTTTTGTAAACGCTTCCTCGTGAGTTCATATAATCTTTTTTTTTTAATTCCTCAAGGATTTTATTATATATTCCTTGTGCCAATCGATACGGGCAATCCTGCTTCAAGATTTAGGTTATTATTTTGTTTAGTTTTAATTTGGTCTCTTATTGTTTTAGAAGTAGTTGTAACAAATATTATGTTAAACCTAGATCAATTTATTTGTAGTTGTGATAGGGTTGCTAGGTAGGGCAATGTATTTCGTTTCGCTCGATTTGGTTTATTTATTTCTTTTTTGCGCTGAAATATTTGCCTGGACGCCTTCTCTCTCTCTCTCTCTCTCTCTCTCTCTCTCTCTCTCTCTCTCGTTGAATAAGAAATAATTTGGAGATTTGGAGGAGATTAAAAGAAATTTTAATCTATTTCTCCTCATCACGTAAACATTGTGGGCTGCATATTCTGAGTGCTCTTAAATAGAATCCGATAAATATAACAATATACATTATTCTACCCAACAATTGTTTTCTAACGTTTGGTGACAGAGTAACCTGTCTTATGGCTAAAATAGTTGCCTATTTCCTGCCAATGATCTGAGTTCAAAACCATGTAAGGTCAGCATAAATTTGCTCAGCAGTGTGCTTATTGTAGTAAAATGGCAGTTTTATCTTTCGAGGCAGTAAAAAATTAAATTTTTTTTTTGGTGGGGGTGGAATAAATGCAAATCTTCATTGCATATTTGATGTTGCCAATCAACGTTTTGGTCGATACATATTTTGGTTTTCGCGGGAAAAGAAGAAAATCTGTTTCTTCTGTAGGTAAAAGCAAATTAAATGTCTTGGAAGTGTTTTACAAGGAGACGGAAAATGCGGCACCGATATCTGAAGGCATATTGGGATAGCGAAAGATGTCTTCCAGAAGCTAAGCAAAGTAGTAGGAAACAGAAAAATTTCGATAGAAGCAAAGAAAAGAGTTCTGGATTATGATGGAATATTGGTCGTCCTATATGGCAGTGAATGCTGGATAATCTCTTCACAGATGAAAACATTGAGGCAACAGGAATATGGTTTTACAGAAGGATGCTGAGAAGGCCAAGGACGACAAAAGTTTTAGAGAAAATGGAAACAAAATGGAAATTTACACTTAGAATCAGAAAGAGACAACGGAAATTTGTCGGGAACATAATAAGGAAAGAAGGCATTGGAAATGTAAGTGTCACATGACATGTTCAAAGCAATAGGGATAGAAGAAAGCAGACGACAGCGCTGGATATACGCGCGTAACTGAACTGTCATCTAAGCTTTTAAACAAACGGCCATTTTTATTAAAGTTTAAAGAAAATCTTGATGATAATTCCACTTGTTTAACTCTCATAATTTAAAAAGGATTGAAATTAGTGACATTGACTCCATCCACTTGAATTGTGCTGATGTTTTTTTTGAAAAATTACGAACTGTAATCTTTGTATCTTGTGGATTAGATAAATTCAAATAGGCTTACAGCTAAGTCGCGTTGAAATTCATGTTTTCGTACGATCACCGAAGTTAAGCAACGTCGAGTTTGGTCAGTACCTAGATAGGTGACCGCTTAGGAATACCAGGTGCTGTAAACTTGGATGTGCGGGTGGTGTAATAGATAATGGCTCAGAATTGTTAATCGGAGAGACGAGTTCCAGTTCACGTTGGGTTCGTTAGATTCATTTACGCGCCAGGTATAAATTTGGGAAAAGCTATGAATCCACCTATTCTTCCCCAGCTATGGGTTAATTAGTAAGACTTGTATCCCATTACAAAACCATTATTATATAAATAAAATTCTTACAATCTAAAATAGTTTCTGGCTTTAAATAACGTGCAAAATGTTGATAAACAGTAGAAAACGAATGAATGATTGAAATCAAATAGAACGAAATTATAGTGGGATAGATTAGCGAGATAGAGACACAGAAAGAGATAGATAGATAGAGAGAGAGAGAGAGAGTGAGAGAGAGAGAGAAGTGATTGCAGGGAAGAAAAGGTAAGAAAATAAAGGGAAGAAGAAGGCTGAGTAAAAAAGAAGCATGTTTAGAATGATCAGAATACAGAAAAGGAAAGAGAAGATTGAAAAAGAAGTAAAGGGAAAAGAAAATGAAAGTGGGAAAGAAGTACGATGAGGAAAACGAAGAATTATAAGGAGAGAGAGAGAGAGAGAGAAGAAAAAATAATAGGAAAAATATCTATCTATCTATCTATCTATCTATCTCATTTTGTTCATATCTATCTAACACATTTTGTTCATATCTATCTATCTATCTATCTATCTATCTATCTATCTATCTATCTATCTATCTATCTATCTCATTCTGTTCATATCTATCTATCTATCTATCTATCTATCTCGTTTTGTTCATATCTATCTATCTATCTATCTCATTTTGTTCATATCTATCTATCTATCTATCTATCTATCTATCTCATTCTGTTCATTATCTATCTATCTATCTATCTATCTATCTCATTGTGTTCATTATCTATCTATCTATCTATCTATCTATCTATCTATCTATCTATCTATCTCATTTTGTTCATATCTATCTATCTATCTATCTATCTATCTATCTCATTTTGTTCATATCTATCTATCTATCTATCTATCTATCTATCTATCTATCTATCTATCTATCTCATTTTGTTCATATCTATCTATCTATCCATCTATCTATCGTTAGGATACGTTTGTATTTCCAACAGCTACCAGTAAGCGATGCCCGAGCTCGCTTAAAAGATAAAATTTCGAATGCTAATTTTCAAGTAAGTGACTTGAGTTGGCTAGATCTAGTCGTAAGTTCTATGCTACCAGTTTCTTTTCTCGCTTGTGGAACTCCCTTTCTTCATGCAAGAATTTAAATGCAATGTCAATCGCTATCTACTGTCCCCTGATCACTCTTTCCCCTTCCCGCTCATTATTAATGTTTCTCTTCGTAATTCTTCTACATCCTGTAACCCCTTATGTCTTAGTGGCTTTACTGCCTTGCATAGGGTGAAAACCGATTAAAGAAAGTAGGAAAAAAAACTGGATCTCACTTGGAAGACCTCTGTTTTGTCGCTGTTGGGCTCTACGCTGTATCAAAGATAAACTTATTAAACTAGAAGTAGATCTTTGATGAATAAAAAAGTCTAAAGAAAAAGAGAAATTGGAATGAAGAGGGGGGAAAGAAATAGAAAGAAACTTAATTTAGGACAATTGAGGGAAAGAAAAGGAAAGACAGAAAGAATTGGCAAAGGAGTAAGGAAAGAAAAAGAAGCCGTAATTGCACTGCATCTGCTAAAGAAACGAGGGGCAGAGGTAATCAAGAATAAGAATTACGTAGGACAAAAATAAAACAAAATCATTTCATTTTCTACAACTAAATATTAGTTCGTCTCCGGACACCAGTATTTGGCTTTCATTGTCTGACGTACAAATGAAAAAAGACATGTTTATGAGTAACGCTAAATTTCCACAAAGGTTTCACAAGCCATAAAAAAACGGTAAAAAGTCATCGTGAGAATTCTTAAGGCGGTGCCATTCTCACACCCAGATAGAATGTGTTCGTGTTTGTTTTGTTTCGGGAGCACCGACTTTGTCCCTTCCCGCCAAGACAAAATAGAAGTCGGGCGTGACGCTATTTAGGGCCATGAGACATTTTACACAATCGAGGTCACGTTGGTGATATGGTGTGGATGGATCGACCAATCTCGATCCGCGTCCTTTTGTCCTGAGTCATTAGAGCGTCTCTGAACGTGGATCCGCCTGCTGTGTCTAGAAAAAAGGAAGTGACGGACAAACGCCAAGCATTTGAAAGGCAAATAAATAAATCTATTAAAATAAAAAGAAACGTATTAAAGGTGCGTTGTGTGGGTAAATGTGTGTATGTTTGTGTGTGTGTGTGTGAGATAGAGAAAGAGAGAAAAGAGACAGTAAGAGAGAAGAGAGTGAGAGATAAAACAGAATAGAAAAAGTGATTAAAAGTGAGAGAGAGAGAGATGGAGAGAAAGAGAGTGAAGGAGATAGTTCAAAAGTCGGGGATCAACAGATCGAAAGAGTGAAAGAGAATGATAAAAGGGAGAAAAAAGCGATAAAAAGGGTTGAGAGTGAAGGGAAAAAGAAAGAAAGATTTAGAGTTCGAAAGATGCTAAAAGAAAGAGAGATATTCAAAGAGGGACGTCAAGAGAGAGTGAGAGAGTGAGAGAGAGAGAGAGAGAGATGGCGAGACTGACTGAGCGAGCGAGAGAAAGAAAAAGAGAGGCAGGAAGATAACGGGATCGAAAGAGACGGAAGTAGGGATCGAGAGAGAAGGAAAGAAAGAAAGAGAGGGAGCTAAAGAGACTGAAAGAGTGAGCGAGAGAAAGAAAAAGAAAGACAGGAAGATAACAGGATCGAAAGATTCAGAAAGAGGGATCGTGAGAGAGAGAGAGAGAGAGAGAGTGAGAGGGAGGGAAAGAGAGACTGAAAGAGTGGGCAATGAAAGAAAATTAAAGACAGGAAGATGAGGATCGAAAGAGACAGAAAGATGGAACGAGAGGGAGTGTGAGAGGGGAGGGAAAGAGAGATCTAGAGAGACTGACAGAGTGAGAGATAGAAAGAAAAAGAAAGACAGGATGATAACAGGAGCGAAAGAGACAGAAGCGGTTGAGAGAGAGACAGAGAGAGAGGGTGAGCAAAAACGGTAGACTGACAGAGTGAGCGAGAGAAAGAAAAAGACAGAATATAAGAGGATAGAAAGAGACAGAAGAGGGTCTGTCTGTCTGTCTCTCTCTCTCTCTCTCGAGGAAAGAAAGATAAAACTGTGTAATGTGATACTTATACATGGAATCAGATTTCGCAGCGCTTCGTTATGACGTCATTTCCTTTCATATCTATTTGGCCCATCGTGCTGAGAATCAGACATCACATTTACAAAACGGCGATATATTTCCCTCTCGACAAAATCCTTTATCATCTTTATAGACAAGATTAAAAACAGGATCAATAAAAAGACGTTTGATTTGACTTTCAGTTATTTTGTGCTTGACTGTGCTTGACAAAAAACAAACAAAACAAAACAAAAAAGAACCGAATATCACATAGTATAAAGCACTGGGTTTTGGAAACTCATCAAAAACATTACTTTTGCTTATAAATAAAAATCCTAAATTTATTAAAAAAAGTCGCAGGGGGCGAGATCGGGTGAATAGGGGGTGTGGGGAATGGAGTCATGCCATTCTTGGTCAGAAACTGTCTCACACTCAAGGCGGTATGCACTGGCGCATTGTCGTGATGCAACCACCACCCTCCACTTTGCCACAGGTCAGGGCGATTTCGTCTCACCTTGTCTCGCAAAAGCTATATGACTTCAAAGTAAAAAGCCTGGTTAACAGTCTGACCCGGAGGAACAAATTCTTTGTGGAGAATTCCATTCACATCAAAGAAACAAATCGGGATCGTCTTGACATTGGACTTTACTTTTTGGGTCGTGGTGACGTTGGATGCTTCCACTGACTTGATTGTTGCTTCGTTTCTGGGTCGTAGCCATAGCACCAGCTTTCGTCACCAGTGATGACCTTCGAAAAAAGGTCTGGATCAACTTCCAACTGTTCTTTCAGTTTACGACAGGCATCCATTCGTGACTGCTTTTGATCGCCCGTGAGCAAGCGAGGCACCATTTTCGCTGCAACTCTTTTCATTCTCAACTCCTCAGTCGACATGAACTCCAGGACACACCAGTCAAATCAACAAGTTCGTCAATTGTTCGGCGATGGTCTTCCAAGATCATTTCATCAATTTCCATGATGCATTCAACTTTTTGGGAGGTTAAAGGTCACCCTGAACGTGGCTGAACTTCCAGCGACAATTGACCATTCCTAAAGCGTGCAAACCACTCATCAACTTGTGTTTTACTCATGGCACCATCCTTGTCAGCTGTTTTAAGCATGACAACTCTTTCGGTTGCTGTTTTCCCCAGCAAAAAACAGAATTTCACAGCAGCCCGCTGCTCCTTCCTTTCAGCCATGGTAACAATAGACGAAAAGGCGTGAAGCATTTCAAAATAAAAGTGAACCACGGAGCTGTACATCTTCCCACGATGACATCAGTTAGTACACTAATGCCGGAGGGTTGCCTCAAGTGGCATCTAGCGGTGGAAGTCTAAACTACTACGGGTTTGTCACACAGAAAACGATTCCGGTTACTTTTGGGTCCCCCTCGTATATATATCCGTACTGAGCATTTCAAACAATATATATATATATGAAGATATATAGTCTTAAAGTGTGCTATATTTATGGGATAAAGTGCTCAATATCACAGATAGAGCGTGTGTAAATATAAAAGTGAACGTAGAAGTCAACACTTAGAGCTGACAGTCTGTTTCATGCTAGATGGAATCGTCGGGCCACGGGTGCACGAGTAGCTCGACGATTGCATCTAGCATGAAACAGACTGCCGCCTCTAAGTGTTGACTTCTACGTTCACTTTTATATTTATATATATATATATATATATATATATATATATATATATATATATATATATATATATATATATATAAATATGGCTATAGTGCTAGGGAAGAGTGTTAATTATAGGAGATAGAGCTTTCGTAGATTAAGCTCTGTGGACATATCTGCATGGTGACTGCCAGTTTCACGCATCAAGCGATCATCAGAAACACACAATCACCATTCGGTGCTGAGTTCCTTGTTCGAAGTGTTTATACCTAGAGATATCTAGAATATAAATACAAAATAAACTATAAAAATATTTGGAACATCCTTAAGATAAGCGAATAGAAAATTATTTAACTGGATTGTAAATATTTGACTGTAGATGAGGTCAGAAAGGATGTCTTGCTCATTTGCAGATGTTCGCCATTTTGCTCACTGAGAAAAAGTTTTCAGGTGGAAATAAGTTATTTGGTTAAAGCCTTAGGATTAAAAATATCAACCTTATTAATCTAAGAATAAATTTATTAATCAATAAGAAAACCATTTTTATATTATTTGTTTATTCAAATTTGGTATTTCAAGGACTTCCACTTGCAGCATAGATAAATTGATCATTTATCCAGAACTATTTTATCAAAAGCTCGTATTAATGAAGCATGACAGGTAATGATTTCTTATCCAGCATCATTTGCGTAAAATCGAAAGAAAAAGCCGATCTTCAGATCCCTTAAAAAAGGTATCATTAACCGATAAATTTATTATGTTCTTGATTACCTATTTCTATCTACATCAAATGACAAAACATAATTCCTTTTTGTAGCGATAAAAAAGGTAAAACATTGCTAATGAACGTTACGTGTGAAATACGGACTTGAACCAAATGACCCCCACAAAATATTGTCATGATTTTGTGTGACTGATCACCTTTATCTGTCTGCGAATTAGGCATGGGTTTATAATTTATTGGATAAAGACTTTCTTTCTATCTTTCTTTCTTTCTTTCTTTCTTTCTTTCTTTCTTTCTTTCTTTCTTTCTTTCTTTCTTCATAACATCATTTTTCATTTAACATATCTTACAATATAATCTTAAAGTTATTTGCCTGTTGATTCTTTCTTTCTTTCTTTCTTTCTTTCTTACTCTCTCCTTGCTTCTTGCATTTTCTCTCTCTCTCTCTCTCTCATTGATTCTTTTTTCTTCTAATTTTCTTTATCAAGCTCTTTCTCTTTCTCTTTGTCCTTTCATCTTTTTTTCCGTCTTTTCGCCCGTTTATTCCTTCTCTATTTATCCCGATTTCCTCTTCTTGAAAAACAGAAAGAAAAAAGCATCCTAGAAAAGTCAACTCATAAATATGTTTGATCAAAAAAACTCTCTCTGTCTGGGTCAATAATTTATGCAAGCAACCACACCCCGAAGAATCAACCGTTTGACCATAACTTCCTTTGCCTTCAGTATTTCTTTTAGAAGAAAGCAAAAGACAAAACTTCTCACCAAATTGATTCCTAGTTTCTCAGTTCATTCCATGTTCTTCAGGGAAATCAACACCAATCTAAGTATTCGATTTTTTTCAGCTCCAAAGACTAAATCATGTGAGTCAAGCTTTGTAAGCGCACTTATATTCCCGATACGTTAGCATTACAAGTTAGTCTCAAGTCATGGGGGATAGAAATCGAGTTAAGAGGTTTTATATTTAAAGAACAAGACGAGTTATCTCCCATTGACATTGCCAGAAGAAGGCGAACAATCTGATCTCGTAGATTAAATAAAGGGTTCAGGCTTAAATCCTCGGGAGGTTAGCCGAATCGACAAGCAAGATGAGGACAAGAGTTCGAATATAAATTATTATTTTCTCTTAAATACTTTGGTTAGCGATTAAAAAAGGTTTGTTCTAGTTTCCATTGCTGGACCGTTACTTTGTCAAAATCGATCATTCAAATTTAATCTGGAATTTTCCTTCTTTTGAACAACGTGTCTTGGTTGGTTTGCTGTATTTTATTCATGGTGGGGGTGTACGACTCCGGTTTTCACTGTATAAATGTCTTCTAAGGGGTTCTGTTGAATAATTACGAGATCCAACATATATTCGGTGAATGCCAGAAAATGTATCTGCCGAAAGATATTCATTAAAGCAATAAAATATGTACATTGTTTTGAGTAAGAGTTTCAGGATTGATCTGTTGGCCCCAAAAGTTAATATAATGATTTCTGGATTTAAAGAGACAAATCAATTGTGTGTAATCAACCGGCAAATGTTATGAAAGAGGAAGTGTGCGTGTGTGTGCGTGTGTGTGAGAGAGAGAGAGGGAGAAAGAGAGGGGAGGGAGAGAGGGAGAGTGAGAGAGAGAAAGAGAGTGAGAGAAAGAAAGAGAGAGAGTGAGAGAGTGAGAGAGAGATTGAGAGAAAGAGAGATAGAGAGAGAGAGAGAGAGAAAGAGAGAGAGAGAAAGAGAGAGAGAGAAAGAGAGAGAGAAATAGGAAAGCTGAAAAGGAACAAACGAAAGGAAAAAGGTGAAGAAGTGAACAATACATAATTTTTTATCAAAATAGTATACTTCTTCATATATATATATATATATATATATATATATATATATATATATATATATATATATATAATAAGAGATTAGTCAATCACGCAACCTTGGTTTCGGGCTTTTGGTATCCACAAGCAATATAAACCAAATGATTTCCTAACGCTTTATAATAAGGTATATTTAGGTAGCAAGTATAAACAAATACATCAAACTTGTTTATATATATATATATATATATATATATATATATATATATATATATATATATATATATATATATATGTATAATTATATATATATTACGAAATGAACTAAGTTCGTTAATTATTTTAATATATTATATTGTTATATGTTATTTATATAGACACAAATATGCTCTGTTTATAATAACGTATAACAATAAAATATATTAAAATAATTGTCGGACCTTCTCCATTTTGTAGTGTGTGACGTCATTTGTTTACGTTAAGATATGCTTCGAGCAGATATGGACGTTCGAGGAAAATCATGGGAAGTTTGTAGTTTAAAAGTAGTAAAATCGAACTTGCTAACCAGACACTCCTTATAGCTAAAATGGTATAGCCCGTCAAGCCGTATGATTAGTTTCGTGTAGTATACAGGTTCGATTCCTGTCGAAGTACGCATATTTTCTATGAAATTTCTCGGAAGTTCAGGCCGGTAAATGTTGTTAACACTGTTTATTATAAACAGAGCATTTCCTTAAAAATTTGTGTATATAGAAGTAACGTATAACACACACACACACACACACACACACACACACATATATATATATATATATATATATATATATATATATATATATATATATATATATATATATATATATATATATTTCTTTATCATGATGGTTTCCCGTGGTCCTATTAGTAATTGTTACTTAGGTTAAAATTAGGTTCAGTGATAAAATTCATGTCAATTGGTGTAGAGATTTACAATTCCTACTAAGAAAAATGTGCCCCACAACATGAATCGAACCTGAAATGCTTTTTCCCACCAATAACAAGAATGTCCACTCAAATATGTGCATTCACTAAATATTACATTGATAGTAAAAAGAAAATAATGCTGGATTGATAAAAATAACATTGTTTAATAATTACTTCGTGTCCGACAGTAAATCTCTACCAGATACAGACTTCGAAATGTTCCGATGAAGGATATACATCTCTGCAATATATAACTGAACCTCGGTCTATCATGATGGTCTACCGTGGCTTAATTGGTAGGGCACACTTGGTAGAAAAGTTGTTTCTCTGATGGAAAAAAAAATACAGCTTCGATTCTTTCCGGTAAGCTCATTTATTATAGTAGGACTTTCAATCTCTAGGCCGACTGGCATAAATTTCAGCGTTTAAGAAAATAACAGGAATGTCTATTCAAATACGTGTACCCACTGAATATAAAGGTTTTGTAGAAATATACATATGTATATTTTAATCACTTCACGTCAATCAAGGCGATAATGCCACTAAGACGCAAGAGTTTATTGAGCGTGAAAGAAAGTGCGAAGACGCTAGCGAGGAGAAAATACAATAAAAGAACCGAATTCAAAAAGACAGAAATCGTAGGTGACATGGAAGCAAAAATCTGAAACAGAGTTCCACAAGTGAGAATTGCGAGAAAAGATACTATTATATAATTTATGATTACATCTAGCAACTTTAACTGTAAAGCAATGAGACCTAATTGCCAATCTAGTAATATGTTTCAATTCATGCGGTCAAGGTACCAAGGAGGAAAGCTCATTAGAACAACTCCCATGAACTTATTTATAGAAAAGACAGAGGGAAGCCACGTCACGGCGGTGGGAAAGTGAATGAAGTCGAGATGGCAGGTCAGAGCCGATAACATTACAGACCCTACTCTGGATTTTGTCGGTAATCATTATATAGCAGTAGCACCAGGAAAAGATGTGGCAACGATATTCAATGTACGTAAGAATGGTAGATTTATAAAAGGGCAAGATGAATTCCGTCGATAAAAATTGTCTGCCAAGGTCACAGTAAAGAAAGCTTCCCAGCAGAAGACCTAGTAACTGATTCAATATAATCACCCCACCCCCTCATGCCAGTGAAAAACGTGAAACCGAGAAAGCCTGATGAGTTCTCTCCTGGAGATTAGCATCAGCCATGCTAATGGCGAGCAAAAGTAGTTCTCTAAGATGACTAAAAGATAATTGTTCGTATGTGTGTGTGTGTGTGTATATGTTTGTGTGAGTTTCTTTCACTGCATGTCTTCTGTAAAATTAACGAAAAACAAATCAAAAGAAAACAAAAGAAAAGTTCAGATGACAGCAGAATAAACAATGACGTTAGTTTTTTTTAAATCAATAAACGACAAACTGGCAAAAGTCGGTTTGAACCACTTAATTGAGCAAACAGAAGGAGACTCCATCTACTTCGTCAAGCCTATAATAATAAAGATCATTGTAGTCCAGTGGCTGAAGATTTCTGTTGGTCATTAGCTGTAGGTTGAGGCCCGTGGGACAAAAGCCAGCTGTTACAAGTCACTATCTCGCTCGCATGTTGACGGCTTTCACGTAAAATAGCCGGCGGGCGGCAAACAGCTGGACATATTATACAAACATTGCAGAAGATCTGGGTAGAAATCGGATGGCCCGTCCCTATGTAAATACACTTCATAAGGCGAGGGTGATCCTTTCGTGCCTTTTCTTCCAACTTCATTTTTGTTTCTCTTTGTTGATTCACCATGTTGGCTTCTCATTTTTTTTTATTAGAATTAAATATCAAGAGTTAAGTATTGATGTTTTCATCTTAAAGTGTGAATCGATCAGAGTAGCTGTAAAGCTGAAACTCATTTATTCATTCAATTATCGATCTGCACATTGCTCTTTCTCTCTTTCATTAACTTTTGTCCATTGCTGCATTCGCTTTTTCGTCTTTTCATTTAATACGCAACTTATTCATGTATTATTTACTAGTGATTCTCTTTTTTAGTTTCTCGATTTTGTTTTCATTCATTCTGTTTATTACTTTTTTTATTTCTTTTTCTTTCATCTCTGACGTTCCATGTTTGTTTCATTTTTCTCATTCTGTTATTTTTTCTTCCTAATCTATTTTTATTTCTGAGAATAAAAAAGAAAGTGTCTCGTAAAACGTTCCCATATTAAGTACCCTGGCTTTCGGGTTTACAATAAAATCCATTTACTCACTTCTTCGTTCATTTGTTTCCTCGTCGATTCATTCGATCAGTAATTTATTCACTCGCTGAACAAATCAGCATTTGTTATTCTCTTCCTCCATTATCTTCCTTTCCAAATGTTACATCCATTTGTTCCTTAGTCATCAAACCATCTTCATTCATCCATCCATGTTCCTTTCTGTCCGTCTCTTTTTCCAAAACGATCGGAATTTGGGGGCGATTTCTTCTACTGCCGGATTTTCTCTGTGACAATCGCATTTTAGTTCTTTTATAAGATGTCAATATGTCGTCTATGAAAGACGAAATTGAAGCAAGAAAAAGAGACGGGAAGAAAAACAATGAAAAGAGAAAGAATAAGACGAAAAGGAAGTAGGGGGATGGAGAAGATGAGAAAATGAGGAGAAAGCAAAGATGCAATAAGAAGAAGAAAAAATGAAGAAGAAGAAAAAATGAAGAAGAAGAAGAAGAAGAAGAAGATAATTTATCTTCTTTCTTCTTCTATGTTAAATAGATGACTCGCCAATACAATTTAATTGCCATGAATTCGAACTTCCCAATTCCCTGAATAAAATATGAATAGTGGTCATGAATTTCGTTTTTCTATTTCCATGTAGTGGACACTTCTGCTGGCATAATTGAAATTAACATTAAAAATTAAAATGTTAAACTTTTGATAAATAAACTATAATTATTCAATTGTGAAATGAATCTAATTTGTAGTATTGAGCCTAATCAACGCAGAGCAACATGCAATTATAATGAAAATGCAAAGTTACAGTCATTTTATGACAGCAAATGTAAAGCTGTAATAATAATGAATATGAGAGAAGAATATTTCCACGGGGAACTCAATAGCTATATGCAGATGGAATAGCGACGCAAAGGACACTTGAAAAAGTGAAGAGAATTTTGGTAGCAAAGATCAAAGGAACGGGAATAATAAAACTAAAGTAGACAACAAGAAACTAAATGTCACTTGTGTGAAGTCAGATGTCAATCATATAAGTTAAATTAATACATTGATTAAGAAGTAATACAAAAGTAGAAACGATTGAGTAGGAAAGGCAATCCATTGGAAATTGTGCAAAGGACTTGAATTTGATCGTATTGACCAACACAGATCATAAGCTGTCATAGAATAAGAAAAAAAGTCATATTTATCGCAATTTGACATATAAACAGATCAACCTAATCAGGTGACCAATTCCAGTCGTGGTAAAAAATGTTTCTCAGATCACAGATGTCGCCATTCCATCAGATCACATAATGGAAGCGAAAAGCGTGAATATTTGCATAAATATACTGGGGGGGGGGGGCTAGAATTAAAAAACTGTGAAACACAATAGTGGCAGTGGTGCTCATCATGAGTGAAACACTGGGAACAATCCAGAAGAGTTTTGCGAAGAGGGTAGAAAAATTAAATATTTGTGGAAGACTCAAAGTGTTATTAAAATCAACTAGAATACTGAGGAGGGTGCTGGAGTATTGTTGAAACTTGTTGTCACATTATCACCACTGAAAATCGCCAGCTATTACTGGGATTCAAATAAAGATGTTTAGCCACATAATCAGTGAATGGAGCAAATTGGCTTCAAAAGAATGCAAAAAGGACACGGCAGGGTGACGATAATTCTACTTTAAGAACAGTGAAAACGATTTTGGTTTGGACATATATCCAAAGGGCATAAGAACAAATAGAGATTATTAAAAAACTCAAGGACTTTGACACCCACTTCCTCAAATTAGTCTGACCAGATCGTAGAAGTTGTCATCAGACTACAGGTGAACGGGAAGGAGAAAATAAAAGGGCCATGCCTCAGAAAGGAGTGAAATGTGAATGTTAGATTTATGCCCACAAGAGGAGGTGCACTTGGAACAGATTTAAAAACGCAAGAAACGAGGTTAGATTAAATCTAATTTCAGGGCAAGTTTGGGAACTTACAGTATTGTTGCTAGTGTCTGCAAACTTACTGAGAAGAACGCTGGACATATTAGGAAACTTGCTGTAACTAAGTCTTCATTGATTACCACTAGATATTTAATGGGAATAAATAAATACATTATTTAATAATAATTAAATGCAAGAAACCAAATAAAGAGAACGATTTTAGAAAGCGCGCAAATCCAAAAATATTCCTTATTCAAAGCAATAATTGGTTTTCTTATTAAAAGATTTTACTGTTTCTAAAAAGCCAGCTTTAGAGATTTGAAATAGAAACGGAAGAAATAGATAGGATATATCCCCAAATTAAGTGAAAACCTCCAAAAGACGCTGGTGTCGAAAAAATTGCTGGCGATTTGAGAAGACTTACACTTGCTTCATCTGGTATAAATTTACAAGCGGCTTAGAGTTCCCAGACTTCATCAGTGGGTGACACATTAAATACAGATCACGATTGGTGTTGATTAACTTCAGTGTGATTAGACTATACTTTCAAAACGATTTCACTATAAACTAAAATTTGTTCTCGTTCGATCTCCAACAACAACAACCAGATATTTCTAATACGAAAAGAGATTTAGATTGTCTAGTGTTTCTCTGGTCGCTCAATATGTATTGACCACGTTCAACGTCGCTTAACTTCAGTGATTAGAAATTGTCTAAGAAAAATAAAGCTGGAATAACTGAAGAGATACAACCATTCAGATGACAGCATTATTGAAAATAACCAGAATACTTCGGAGAGTATTGGAATATTGGGGAAACTTCTTATCCCTTGATTTCTATTGCAAGCCGCCATTCACACATGTGAATACATAGTTGAATAATAATACTAATAATAATACTAATAATAACAAAACTAATAATAAATGTCGAAGGAATCGGAATTAGTTTCCATTGCTGCAAGAAAATCAGCGTTCGGGTGGTGTATCCAAAAATTCTGTTGCAAATAAAGCGACAATCAATACAAGTACAAAAATAGGCTTGAGAAACAGACACAGAAAATCAATGGAAGAATTTTCTGCAGATTTCACTGCCTCTCCTTTATTTGATTCTGAGCCTTTATTGGTATGATTAATGGGAATGGCTAAAATAAGGGACTTGAAAAAATCTTGAATCTCTTTAAAAGAATGATTAGTAGAGAGCGTTCTCAATGACTGAATGCTTATTCCTTCTCGTTAAGAATCCTTTGTCTTCAGGGAGAATTGGCGGAATAATCCGTTTTAAAAGTGGTAAATAAAAGACTAAATTCTCTAGTCCGATCTTACGAATAGATTAGCTGTTTGATCAGATGGCAAAAAGGTTAAATTACATAGTAAAACTCAGTGAAACACTTTTGAGCCACTCGTTATACACCTACCATGTATTTTGAATACCATGGATCGATAGAATTGTTCATGGTAAATGAGCATAAAACGAATTGATAAAATTTGGTCCATTTTTATTTTTACAGCGACGATTTTTCTCTGTACTACTAAATAATTAACGTCCCATCTAAACAGATAAACATGTGATTCTATATTCAGTTTCACGGGAATAATTGACAAGGATCTACGATTTTGAGGGAGTCTTTTCCCTCTAGTAGAGGTAATGGGGGCACATTTTGACAGAGAATATTGAAATTATAAATAGATCTAAGATTTATCGTTTAGCAGAAAAATATCTTAAAGAAGATTCTTAAAAGCGCTGAGAAAAAATACATAAGAAATTTCAAATATGAGTTTCATTTCTCATTTTGCCCGGAGCTTCTTATTAGATTAGGATCTGTTTTTAGATGAGGTTACTCGAACTTTGAAGTTGGTGTTGATAATATCAAATTCGATCATTATCGATATGTCCATATTTGTTCAAAGGCGAATTAACTTGACCAATTTATTTAATATGGAAAATATATGTCTTCTGTCAGTTTGAAAATCGACAAGTATAACAAAGTAGTGTAAAGTTTACACACACACACGCACACGCACACACACACACACACAAATATATATACACATGTATACAGGGTGCAATGGGTAAATTGCCGCCATTTTATATTTTTAATTTCGCGCATGCGCGTTGTTGGTTTTTGATTTTGTAGACAGCACTGGGTCAGTTGGGCAATTCCCTCCACCAGAAATTTGGAAACGGCATGTTGTACTGCTTGGTATTTGCGCCGGAAGCTCAAATACGAACATTTCAGAGTAGGTGTCAATCTGAGGACAATGCAGAAGATTCAGAAAGAGTTGGATGAGTCTAATGGTGATTACGAAGTTAGAAACGCTCAGAAAACTCACTCTGAGCATTCTGATAAGAGAACATCCGAATTTGTTGATGAGCGCCTCAGACTCGACACGGAGGTTTACATCAAATGCCTTGAGGAGGAGGTAGTGCTGCCTTAGATCAAGAGGGTGGCTGCTGGAAGACCCCGTGTCTGCCACACAAGCCAGTCATGACTTTCAGACAATTTCTGCGGCCACATCATCCCTTATTTCTGGGAACCTAACTCCCCAGACTGCAAAGCCCTTGACTATTATGTGTGGGGCGCAGTTAAGCGTGAGACCAACAAAACTACTCGTAATATCAAAGGTGAACAGAAGGCAAGGATTATGGTAGCATTACGGTTTCAACTAGCTAGCTCAACAGTAAAAACTGTGAATGTACGGGGCAACTTTTAACAATTACTCGAGAGCACACACACACACATACGTATGTATGTATGTATTTTAAGAACAACATCTTGCACAGACTACGTAAGCACTGTGTTTACACATCTATACTCCCACAAAGATACGACCAAGATCTATCTATCTATCTATCTATCTATCTATCTATCTATCTATCTATCTATCTATCTATCTATCTATTTCAGTCTATTCATCACCCTTATATCTATCTATCTATCTATCTATCTATCTATCTATCTATCTATCTATCTATCTATCTATCCTTTCGGGGTAATTTATGTCTTATGATATAACATTATATGTCTCGGCATATATAAACAAGCATGTATAGATTAAAAACTCTGACATCAAAGAAAGATATATTTTTCTTCTCACTTCCCATTTTCCCAGCACCATGTTTTTATTGATTGATATTGCTTCTTGGGTTTCATTAGGGTCGGAGCATAGAATCTATAAATTCTAACTTTGTCTACCATGTCCGCGTCGGAGAAAAGCGTTTTCAAAGACATGATCTAATTTATTCCCAATTTTATTCACTAAATAATGTATTTGTGAAGAAAACAAAAAGACTACTGCACATTAAGAGTGAAAAGGAAAGAGAAAGAAATCCACTTTCGAACTCTCGTTTACTCAAATCTCGTATTCTTAGATCTCGGAAACACAAAACGAAACTGTCAAAGTCAGCATATTAAACGAGATGATTGATATTCACAGTGAGTGCTTGGAGTTTTGTTGCTATGTCCATTGAAAATAATAATAAAAAAAATAACTGTCGTTCATAGTTTGATGATATAAACTAAATTATTATTCTTTAAAATGGAAGTATTTCTGAAGATTCAATGAAAAGAGAAAGAAAATGCGAATTTGTAATGAATGTCATTTCTGAATTTGCAATACGGCGATAGAAGAGAAGAATTGAATTTTATTGATTTGATTCAAAGTTTATGCTAATTAGGATTGTGCCTTTATCCTAACAAAATGATTTTCCTCATGTGTATAGTAATAAGCGGCAATTAGATATCAGTGTAATATCCATTGGAAGCGTTACACATTGAGTAAGTTCTGGTCTCCACTCGAACGTACATTAAAAGTAAAAGAAATTTAAATTAGCAATAAAAGTAACTGCATTTACATATGTACACATAAGGCGTTGCTTTATCGCTGACGATAAAAATTAAGCCATAAAAACAATCTGTAAAAAAATGAAAAATATGATTTCGTTATGAATACAGACTACTGTCTCAAGTAGACTCTATTATGTAACTTTATTACAGAGAACAACATATTAAGAAATCATTAGACGGTTTTTGTTAACCTCTGGTAGTCAAGTGTGTGAGTCAATAAGTATTCTCAAATTTAGTATAATAGTTTTAGAACAATATTGAAGGAGAGAAATTATATTTTATTTTTCAATATAGTCCACTTGCTTTGCTATGCACTTGGTGCAATGTTCCACGAGTTTGGATATGCCCCCTAAAAATGGTTTCGGTCCCTGTGTCTTTCATATGTTGGTCCCTAGGGAATTGATGATCTCTTAAAGAAGTCAAAACAATTGCGAATCCGAGTTAGCGATATCAGGACACCAATATATCGAATTCCAATTCGTGAAGCGTTTGGACAATAGTATGAGGACGCTCAAAGACACTATCACCTGAACATAGACTTAGGCGACTATTTTGAATTGCAGTCTGCAACATATCTCACAGTATTGCACTTTAATGTGCACTGTTTATAGTTGATCTCTTCAGATAATGCCACGCCAGTGACCCCCTTCTTACAACATTGGCCTTTATGTGTGCCCCCCCCCCCCAATGCAAGCATGCCTTTTCTGTGTAAAATTGAGTTGATTTTTATAGGGTATTCCCGTTTCATAATGGATCTAGTTTTAACTTCCAGGGATGAGGCTTTGCAAAAAGCATCTCCTTGCATATGAAAGCGATGACAGATTACCAAACGACTGCGTTTCTGATCTTTGGTGAGTTGTCGAGACACACATTTTTCATAGACTTTATCTAAACCAAGCCTAATGAGGATTGTTTCAAAACTAATTTGCATCGATAGTAACAGACCGGCTCATCATGGTGCAGAGTTGCATAATGTTGTCAGCGGATAATGGGATCGCCAGCGGGCAAACACAGGCGACCCCATTATTGAATTAAGTAAACCACGTGACCATATAGGAAACGCATAAGTAGGAAGTCGGGTGACGTCTAATTGATCGTTATTTCTAGTCTATCCTCTATTACTATACGGATCTGCATTTCTAGTCTATTCTCTATTACTATTCGGATCTCTATTTCTAGTCTATCCTCTATTACTATTCGGATCTCTATTTCTAGTCTATCCTCTATTACAATTCGGATCTCTATTTCTAGTCTATCCTCTATTACTATTCGGATCGCTATATCTAGTCTATTCTCTATTACTATTCGGATCTGCATTTCTAGTCTATTCTCTATTACTATTCGGATCTCTATTTCTAGTCTATCCTCTATTACTATTCGGATCGCTATTTCTAGTCTATTCGCTATTACTATTCGGATCTCCATTTCTATTCTATCCTCTATTACTATTCGGATCTGCATTTCTAGTCTATTCTCTATTACTCTTCGGATCTCTATTTCTAGTCTATCCTTTATTACTATTCGGATCTGCATTTCTACTCTATTCTATATTACTATTCGGATCTCTATTTCTAGTCTATCCTCTATTACTATTCGGATCGTTATTTCTAGTCTATTCTCTATTACTATTCGGATCTCTATTTCTAGTCTATCCTCTATTACTATTCGGATCTGCATTTCTAGTCTATTCTCTATTACTATTCGGATCTCTATTTCTAGTCTATCCTCTATTACTATTCGGATCTCTATTTCTAGTCTATCCTCTATTACTATTCGGATCGTTATTTCTAGTCTATTCTCTATTACTATTCGGATCTCTATTTCTAGTCTATCCTCTATTACTATTCGGATCTGCATTTCTAGTCTATTCTCTATTACTATTCGGATCTCTATTTCTAGTCTATCCTCTATTACTATTCGGATCTCTATTTCTAGTCTATCCTCTATTACTATTCGGATCGCTATTTTTAGTATATCCTCTATTACTATTCGGATCTCTATTTCTAGTCTATCCTCTATTACTATTCGGATCTGCATTTCTAGTCTATTCTCTATTACTATTCGGATCTCTATTTCTAGTCTATCCTCTATTACTATTCGGATCTGCATTTCTAGTCTATCCTCTATTACTATTCGGATCTCTATTTCTAATCTATCCTCTATTACTATTCGGATCGCTATTTCTAGTCTATCCTCTGTTACTATTCGGATCTCTATTTCTAGTCTATCCTCTATTACTATTCGGATCTGCATTTCTAGTCTATTCTCTATTACTATTCGGATCTCTAATTCTAGTCTATCCTCTATTACTATTCGGATCGCTATTTCTAGTCTATTCTCTATTACTATTCGGATCTCTATTTCTAGTCTATCCTCTATTACTATTCGGATCTGCATTTCTAGTCTATCCTCTATTACAATTCGTATATCTATTTCTAGTCTATCCTCTATTATTATTCGGATCGCTATTTCTAGTCTATTCTCTATTACTATTCGGATCTGCATTTCTAGTCTATTCTCTATTACTATTCGGATCTCTATTTCTAGTCTATCCTCTATTACTATTCGGATCTGCATTTCTAGTCTATTCTCTATTATTATTCTGATCTCTATTTCTAGTCTATCCTCTATTACTATTCGGATCTTTATTTCTAGTCTATCCTCTATTACTATTCGGATCTCTATTTCTAGTCTATCCTCTATTACTATTCGGATCTCTATTTCTAGTCTATTCTCTATTACTATTCGGATCTCTATTTCTAGTCTATTTTCTATTACTATTCAGATCTGCATTTCTAGTCCATTCTCTATTTTTTATTCGGATCTCTATTTCTAGTCTATCCTCTATTACTATTCGGATATCTATTTCTAGTCTATCCTCTATTACTATTCGGATCGCTATTTCTAGTCTATCCTCTATTACTATTCGGATCTGCATTTCTAGTCTATCCTCTATTACTATTCGGATCTTTATTTCTAGTCTATCCTCTATTACTATTCGGATCTCTATTTCTAGTCTATTCTC
Organism: Acanthosepion esculentum; assembly: GCA_964036315.1. Classification (NCBI taxonomy): domain Eukaryota; kingdom Metazoa; phylum Mollusca; class Cephalopoda; order Sepiida; family Sepiidae; genus Acanthosepion; species Acanthosepion esculentum. The sequence goes on along the minus strand of OZ038475.1, from coordinate 3,203,481 downwards.
TATTATTATTTGGATCTCTATTTCTAGTCTATCCTCTATTACTATTCGGATCTGCATTTCTAGTCTATCCTCTATTACTATTCGGATCTCTATTTCTAGTCTATTCTCTATTATTATTTGGATCTCTATTTCTAGTCTATCCTCTATTACTATTCGGATCTGCATTTGTAGTCTATCCTCTATTACTATTCGGATCTCTATTTCTAGTCTATCCTCTATTACTATTCGGATCTGCATTTCTAGTCTATTCTCTATTACTATTCGGATCTCTATTTTGTAGTCTATCCTCTATTACTATACGGATCTCCATTTCTAGTCTATCCTCTATTACTATTCGGATCTGCATTTCTAGTCTATTCTCTATTACTATTCGGATCTTTATTTCTTGTCTATCCTCTATTACTATTCGGATCTGCATTTCTAGTCTATTCTCTATTACTATTCGGATCTGCATTTCTAGTCTATTCTCTATTACTATACGGATCTCCATTTCTAGTCTATCCTCTATTACTATTCGGATCTCTATTTCTAGTCTATTCTCTATTATTATTTGGATCTCTATTTCTAGTCTATCCTCTATTACTATTCGGATCTGCATTTCTAGTCTATCCTCTGTTAATATTTGGATCTGCATTTCTAGTCTATCCTCTATTACTATTCGGATCTCTATTTCTAGTCTATCCTCTATTACTATTCGTATCTCTATTTCTAGTCTATCCTCTATTACTCTTCGGATCTCTATTTCTAGTCTATCCTCTATTACTATTCGGATCTCTATTTCTACTCTATCCTCTATTACTATTCGGATCATTATTTCTAGTCTCTCCTTTATACAATACGGATCGCTATTCTCTACTCTATTCACTGTATAATTTTTTTATTCGGATCATTATACATATTACTATTCGGGCGAGTATTATCGAGCAAGTACTGTTAGTGCCAGATTATTCGAAGGCGTCTGACACCAGCATTGTTCAACGGCGTTACTATAGTTGTATCTGCGATCACAAAGTCTCTACTACAACGAGCATTACAAAAATGACAACGAGTATTCGTTGACATTACAAAAGAATTGTTAGAGAGTTCAAGATGTCATTATTATGACCATTTAGAAAGCATTTGTCTATGACAAAACCTAAAAGGCGATCGGTGAATGTAACTATGAAGACTGATTTAGGTTGGTGCATTAATCGAATATTTTTGTTACATTCTGTTCTTATCTGATCAGGAACATATTAGCATTTATATGAGTTTACATATCAATTTACCGCGCCTCAGATCCTTAATTTTGAGGAAAATATTTGCCTGCCTCTCGGGTGGGGGTCCTGTAGCGCCTTGCAAAAACTTTCCTGGAGGACCTGTCACTTTCCCCTTTTGAACGCGAAAATCACCCATTTTACAAATTCACTACCGAAGAAATCATCCTACGCAAGAATGTCTGTTAACACATGTGCAGGAAGGTCCTCTCTGACCACGTAACCTGTTCTCAATATATTCAGATTAGCTGGGTACTTTCCAGACTAAACTCGTAGGTGTCACGAAGAAACGTTCATGTTTCGCTCTGGACAGTGCTGAGGTAATAACGATGCCATGTGATGGAAGTTTGAGGCATTTCATCATACCACCCGCACCTTGAAAATATTGCATGAATAAGGATGAAGATTGTTCATCGATCAGAAGGAAATCGATCGTCTATTTCAAAGAATGATTAATATCAGGTTTTGAATTAATTCACTCTTATGGTTTAACTGAATTTAAATGAACTGTAGCAGCGGCTGAAAATTTAAAATCAATTCAAGTAACGTTGAGTCAAGATGAAAACAATTTATTTGATTCGATCTTCGACCCTCAAAATCGATATCGATATTAGGGACACATAATAATTGTTCAAAGTATTTAATCTAGACACAGCCATTTGATCAAGAAGCCTTCATAAAAGCCGTTCTACAAATGAGTCGCTTAACATTGACTTTGTAATAACAAGCTATTCGTGAAAACATAATTGATTGGCAAGTATTTAACTTGCTAATCTAGATATCACTTTGAAGATGAGGGGAAGAACATGAAATATTTCTGCTTTAGAATATTATCTTTTTTTTATTTCAGGCCATTTTTTTATATTTATTAAGATTAGCTGAATACGGAGCAACGCCAGATGGTAGAATGGGTTAGAATGATTAGTTTACACTAGCCTTTCATTTGGAGAAAAGCCTTGAAAATCAGCATTTGCAATTCTCCCTTTTTTTACCTGGGCTCGAATATCGACATCTACCACCAGAGGGAAATTCATAACTATCTTAACTATGTATCAGACCCTACAAGGCTCTTTGTTTTCATTTTTTTTTATTTAATGATAATCAGATATGCTTGCGGTGTAGCGGTTGTTGTCACAGACAGTGGTATTGTCATTTCAAGTTCAAATTCCAGTCGAAGATGATTCGTTTACTTTCGTGCAGATAACATTTGACCCTCTTCTCTTAAAACAGCTAGAGTTTAATAGCAGGGTAGACTAGGCTCTCTAGCCTTGTTTAGCAATTAGTCTAGAAGAATGACAAGTCTGAATTCAAAACTGGTTCGACATGGGACTAGTAATTCCATCCCGTAAAAATCCATTTGCTACAAAAACCACATCAACAACACCCGGCGTGGTGACGCTATGGCCCTATAATCTTACAGACGAGTTTAATCTAACATAGCATTTAACTATGGATATTAAACTGAAGCGCGCTTAAGCGACTGGAACAAAGGAATCATTGCATCAAGTTTGAGTGTGCTTTTACTAATACTATCGAGTAAAGCATTAACCCTATTTCGCACAATACTTATTCACATCGCCAGGTATTTAGATAAAATGAAAAAACGTTAGACAGTGTAGAGAAAACCATGTGTTCTTTGTTACCAGTGTCATGTAAGCAAACAATATTTGTTTCAGATTAGAGAGGTGATGGGTGCTGCCAAGAAATACTGTGAAAAAAATGCATGAAATGCAATGATCTTATGAGGTTTTGTCAATGTGACGGTACCTGGTCATATTGTCATTTCATTGGATTCATATCCAAGATAAATAAATAAATAGATTAAAAGAATTGAATTGTTTTTGTACTCTATTTACATTGTTAAAAATAGCGCTTCTTTGAATTGAATAAAAGGCGAAGATAACTATTATTGATAGAAATATGACACCTTCGTTTTTTTCGATTTTAGTAACTTTACCCTGCTTGGATATAACACAGTACTACTTAGAAAAAGAAAACGAGATACAAAGAGAGAAAGAGAAAGATCAAGGAGAGAGAGAGATCAAGGAGAGAAAGAGAGATATCAAGGACAGAGAGAGAGGGAGAGAGAGAGAGAGAGAATAAAAAACACTTTTGCTGAATAGAGAAGAAACCCAAGATACATTGGTGGACGATAATGAAGCAGATACCAAAACTTAAATATCTGGGAAGTGTTTTAACAGAGAACAGAAAAGTGACGTCGAAATGCTCAGACGTATTAGAATGGCGAAAGGTGCCTTCTAAAAGCTCAGCAAAGTATTAAGAAACAAGAAAATTCCATTAGAAACGAAGAAAAGAGTACTAAATGTTATGTAATATCTGTCTTCTATATGGCAGGAAAATGCTGGGCAATCTCCTTACGGATGAAAAAAAAACTTCAGACAACAGAAATCTAGTTCTACAGAAGGATGTTGAGAATTGCATGGACTGAATATATGAGCAATAACGAAGTTTTAGAGAAAAGTTCTTGGAAAGAAAAAGGACACTTATATTTAACACCAGAAAGAGCCAACTGAAATTTCTAGGGCACATAATGAGGAAAAAGGACTTGGAAAATGTGACACTCAGAGGGACAGATTGAAAGCAAGTTGAAAGCAGCGAATAACCCTGCTCAACGAGCTTGTGAAAACGGATAACAGAACAGGGAATGGGAGGGAAAGTGAAAAAGACAAAACTTACTAAGAACTAAAAAAGGATAGGAAGTTGTGGAAATCATATGATTGCCCACGTTCTGAAGGGACACGGCACATAGAAGAGGAATATACAATATGGAGTTGGAACGATAATTGACAAAAAAAAAGATTAGTAGTTCTCAAAGTCTAAGGTTACATTCTTCCCATTTCAGCCATGATTCTCTCAATTCCGCACCCCTGCACATTTTGAGCTGTCATTAAGTAATCTTCGTCATTGCACTTATGATTTCTGCAAATAAGAGAAAATCCTCACTTATTTCTCTGACTGAAATTTGTGCACTTAGATTTAAAACTCGTTCCGTGAAAACTAAGAGCCTCCCGTTTGAGAATATATTGTGCGAGACGATACCGAAAGTTCGAAGATAAGTAAGAAATTATTTTCATATTTTGCTCTATTAGTTTTAATATTTTTTAAATTAAAGAATAATTTATCTGATGACTTTTTTTTTTATCTGATGACTTTTTTTTTTATCTCTCTTGCTTTTTTTCTGGAAAGTTCTTTTTTGGAGCATTTTCCTTCTTTTGATTTAAATCAGCACCTGACTCTCTTCCATTCTTTCACACACACACACACACACACACACACACACACACACACACACACACACACACACACACAAACACACACACACACACGCGCGCGTGCATACGCACACGGAGACACACACACGCACACACAAAGACGTTATATTAGTGAATATGGCTGAAAGGACGTCAAGGTCGTCAATTTCTAATTATAGAATTAGATTACAATTACATTGACTTGAAATTGTAATAAAGCAATTGCAAACATTTCAAAATATTGCTGGAAGGAATCGCATTTTTATTAATTCCAAATCAGAAGATGTATATTCATCTTCTCATTTGGAATTAATACAAATGCGAATCAAAAAAGATGTTTGTTTGTTTGGTTGGTTGTTTTCTTTTATGGCATATCAAAACCTCAGTGAGTCATTTAATGCCATCAAAATTTTTGAAATAGATACATAGCGATAGTTTGGTAAAAAAGGTGTGTATGTATACATATATATATTTGAACCATTTTTCAATTACTTATATTTTTAAGTACAATCACATGTATCGATGATAATACTTTTTTTTTCAAAAACGTATTGCCGGTAATAGTTTATTCTTTTTTCAAAAATTAATTTCTGGTAATAAAACCTATTTTTACACTTTTATAGTGCTTTTTACCCCAGATTTGGGGTTAACTATTTGCCCACAGCTGGGACCCTAACAGGGGCGACCACCCCAGGTCAGAGTGGTCCAGCAATTAAGAGGTGGTTCCACTCTCCTAAAAACCACCTTATCAGTTGCTGTTGAACGTAGTTTATTGTCTTACCCTGGGCGCGGATGTAGTTTATCGTCATACCCGGGACACCCCATTGGGGCGGGGTGTTACCCCTCTACAGAGGTGCAGTCAGCTTATTCTACAGCTCCAGCCGACAGGGCGAAAGATGTTTGTAATAAAGGAAATAAAAGATTTATTTTGTATAAAAATAATAATATACTTGTAATAAAGATACAGTTATTATATATACGTAACTCACACACACACACACACACACACACACACACACACACACACACACACACAAACATATATATATGTGTATATATATATATATCTGTACATATATATATATATATATATATATCTGTATGTATATATATATATATATATATCTGTATATATATATATATATGTATGTGTGGGGGGAGTATGGAGGTAGGGTGGAGTAGTGGATAGCGACTTGGAGAGCCGAATTCGAATTCCAGTCGAATCCATTACATTCACTTAAGTGTTAATACCCTTGGGAAATATAATCTTATTCTTCTCCCTCCTGCTATGGGTAAATAGCGGGACAGTCTGGGTTCTATAGCTTTAGATGACAACTCTGAATTCAAAACCTGCGGAGGGTCGTTTGGGGACCTTGTGGCACGTAGCACACCAGGTCTCTGTATTCGGCTCTTCTATATCTATATCTATATATATATATATATATATATATATATATATATATATGGCGGCAAAGCCTCTGTTCGGGAGATTGGACGTTTGAGAAGCATAAAACTGCTGTTGTTTCCACGTTTATCCTGATCCAGCGTGGCAACATCTGTTAGGGTCCCAGCTATCGGCAAATAGTGAACACCCAAACAAAAATCAACAATACATTTTTATACTAAAATGACCAACAATACATTTTTATAGAAAAATGAGAATATAAAACTAAAAAGTAGAAAATACATTTTTATCGTAAAATATACCAGCAATACATTTTATAAAAAATAAATTACTGAGAGAGAGATGCTACATAGAAATAATAATGACCTTCAGTTTACAGAAAATCTACCAACTATAATGACCTTATTAATTTCTATTTTCACCACTGTAATAGAATAAAATCTGGAATAATTATAGGATAGCACTAAGAATTTGCAACCTCCAATACTTATTTGATGAAGAAATATACATAGAAAATACTTTCCAAATCCTCCAATTTTCTTTTTATTTCATCCACAACTCTAAGAGAAAGGCTTAACGAATATATAACGGCAAAAAGATAACGACATCATTAACAGTCACAATAACAATGACAATAAACCAGATAAAAACAGATATATAATACTACCTATCTAATAATTACTACCTATCTAATAATTACTACCGATCTAATAATTACAACGAGATTTAAAACTCTCATGGATCTGAGCAAAACCAAAAATATCCATAACAATAATTCTGAAGCAAGTATATATATATATATATATATATATATATATATATATATATATATATATATATATATTGTGTGTATTTAGGCAGCATTTTTTCATTCATACATGTTTCATTAAATAATATAGATAAGTGTTGTCTATATATTTTATGTAAGTTCTTTTCATATCGTCTGATAATGTTATTAAGCTTATCAGACGATATGAAAAGAACTTACATAAAATATATAGAAAACACTTATCTATATTATTTAATGAAACATGTATGAATATATATATATATATATATATATATATATATATATATATATAAAAACTGTCGCTACTGTTCCTTACAATACATTGAGGAAACTTTCAGAAATTTAAAAGAATGTATCTATGAACACAAAAGGGACCTTATACAAAACAATTTATCAAATGCATTAGTCATACATAGAAATAAAATCAACAGCAACTTCGATCTAAAGAATACAACACTTATTAAAAGAGGAAGGAATTTACTCAGATGGAAAATTCTTGAGAATGACGCTATCGAATCTTACGAAAATATAAATCTGCAGCCCGGATTTCTTCAAATATATCCGCTCCTGAAATATTTCATCCCAAGCCAACATACGCGATTATGAAAATGTTCAAAATTTAAAAGGGAACGGTTAAATCCGCCACCTTCTATTATGTAAAATATATAATTGCATAAATTAATACTTAACTAAAATAATATAAATAATGTGTTCATTATAAAAACATAATCAACAACAACGTTTGCTCCCTTTTCTTTACTGGACACTCAATGACAGCACATCCGCTATGATTTACCATGACTTTTCAGTTCGCCTGATATATATTTATGAGCGTTATTAAATTTAAACATTTTGAGAAGATAACGACATTTTTAATTTTGTTTATAAATAATTATTTCAAAATAAAATCCTTACATACGCCTTGATAAAGTCCCTCAGAGGACGAAACGCGTTGGCTAAGATAAGTTTTGCTTTTGTCTTTATTCAGATTGTATTTTTGACAGATTTTAGTTATATCTGAAATTTTACAAAAAAGAAAGAAAGCAAGGATAAAGAGTGAGAGAGAGAAAGAGAGAGAGAGAGAGAGTGAGAGAAAGAGAGAGAGAAAGAGAGACATAAAGAAAGACAGACAGACACAGCAAGAGTGTGTGTGTGATATATATATATATATATATATATATATATATATATATATATATATATATACTATTTTTCAAACACATTTTTAAGACATATTGCTCGAACCGACCTCAAGAATATATGTGATTGCCAAACTTAACCTGCAGATTCGTCTGATTCGCAGATTTATTCCTTTCTCTACTCGGAACAGATCTTCCTTTCGTTTTTTTTTGTTCTATCAAACTTAATTTAATCTCAGTTCCAGTGGGTGTACACAACGCTTTATTTCCTAACTCTTTTATGGTCGCAATACCTTAAGCAATAAACAGACTATATAACATTGCTATTTTCTTATAGCTCTATTCCCCACTGTTTTTTTTTTATTGATTTATATTTTACGGTTTATCAACCTTTTGAGGTTATTTAAAGCCGAAACATATTTTTAGATCTCAAGAATGTTTTGTGATAATGATGATTTTCTGGTATAGGTCTTACTATTTAACCCATAGTTTGGAGGAGAAGAGGTGGATTCATACCTTTTTCAAGGTTATTTGCACGTAAGGGAATATAAAGAACACGACTGGAATTCGAACTTTCTCATTTCTAGCATTTATCCATTACACCACCCACACATCCATGCATACAACACCCGTTATTCCCGAGCGGTAACCTATCTAGGTACTGACTAGGTTCAATGTTGCTTAACTTCAGTGATCGGACGATAACTTGTGTTTCACTGTGATATGGCCATAAGCTATTTCACGTTGTATTTTTCACTTGGCTTTTGAAGTGGTGATACTTTTAGTTGTTTCAAGATTTTAATTATTATAATGTAAAGCTTTAAGCCAGTTTAATTTATGCAACGAAAATGTTTCATCGCATCCTTATGGACTGATAAGGCTTACGATGAAAAGTTCTTGCCGCCATAACATTTAAAGGAAGAAAGGTTGACGCAAAAACTGAAATTTAAATGAAAAAAATCTACTTGAAAATATCATCAACATTGGCTTGTTGAGAAAGCAAACATTGTGAGGGAAAAAATACAAGCAATGCCGATATTTGTGACAGATTGCATTATCGATTTTTGCGAGATGGTCGAAGGTAAATTGATTCTAAAAAATGCTCTAATCACAGGTGTTTAATGATCAATGCCAATAAAAAGAATTCATGTCAGTTCGATAAATAAAAACTGATCATAGCTTGGGAAAGAAGGCTACAAGTAACAACTTCCCTTCACACATACACACAAACATTCACACACAATATTTTATATATAAAAGCCAGTGTCCGCTGCTTCCTAAACATATACTGTGTTTAATAGAAAACTGTTTTTACAAATACAGGATTGCAGTTTGCAGAGAAATTTGAAAGCAAACATAAAGTTAATGGCGATATATTTTTAAAGCAGTAAACGTCAGAGTAAAAAGTCGAAGAGAAACAACATTATTTGTCTGATTTGGGATTCATTTAACTTTTTACAAGAACTAATTACTGATGACATATTTCATAAGTTTTGTCACAAAGCTAAACTTCTCTTACCGAATATCAGCCAGATATTCGTCAATATTTTTAGGAAATAATGAGTGATTCCAACATCGAAATATACACACCGAAACATCGAAGATAGCATTAGGCCGTGTAAGACTGTACAGCTTTTACCTGTACAACCCTGGGATGACACAAACTATTGATTTAATCGAATATGACTATAATAGCTTCGTCTACCGCCTGGACCACACTCCTTTTTCACGTCTTTTGAATAAGTGTAGAGATTGGGGTTCGGTTCTTTTTAAAGTTTCCTTGTTTTCTTTCCCTCCCAGCAACCTATAGTCTTAGTGACATTATCGCCTTGCTTGGGGTGAAATGATTAAAAACACAACAAAAACGAATATCCTATCCTGCCATGTGGTGAGTATTACTTCAGAGCATCTACATATGGAAATATAACTGTATTTCAGTCATTCTTCCTCTATGTGCTGTGTATATTTAGGACGATCATGTCTCTCCACAATTTCCTGTCCTTTGTAGCTCTTAGTAACGTTAGACTCTCTCCTAACCCCTGCAAAATATTTACACAATCTTCTCATTGTGTAGGTTATAAGTTGTTTTCCCCCTCTCTCTCTCTTGATTTCAATCTGTCATGTGAGTATCTTCCAAGTCTTTTTGCCTCATTATGTGCCATAGAAATTTCAACTGTCACATCCTGGTGTTAAGTAAAAGTTATATTTTCAAAATTACCAATGACTCACATTAAAACGGGCGAATTTGATGTTAGAATCTTGACCAAAACTGATAAGAGGCTCAAATTATTTTGGATCACTACAAAAAGTAGAGTTTCCAGATCCCTCCACGGGTGTGGGCATAGATGTCAAGACGCCATTGGAACCTTCCTGTCATTTTTAGTTTTTCGTAGTTGCTCACATGTTCAGCCCATCATTATTCTCGGCATCCTTCTGTAGAACGACCTTTCTCTTACTTCAAGTCTATTCTTCATCTGCGAAGAGATTTAATAGCATATAGGAGAACCAAAATAACATAACTGTTTAGTACTCTTTCTTTGTGTCTAATGAAATTTTAGTATACATATATCCAATATATATATATATATATATATATATATATATATATATATATATATATATATATATATATATATATATTGTGTATTTAGGCAGCAATCCTTCTTTCATGCACATTTCATTAAAAACGACATACTAGGTGCTTTTATTTAGTTTTTTATACACTTTCTCATGCGATCTAATATTTTTTTTCTTTTCGGATGATAAATTATGTAAAAACTGTCCGAATGTTCTTTTTATCCGAGCGCTTTCGGCTATACATTTAGCCATTTTCAAGGATTATATTTTAACTGTTAAAATTAGAAATAGTTTGTTGTATGTATGTTTTATAAAATGTTTTCATTTTTTTGTTTCAAAACACGGCCAAGACATTATGTCCATGTTCAAACTTAATATTATTAAGTCTTGGTTTTTTGTTTTTATTAATAAGGCTTCCATTATTTTTAGCCTTTTTTTGCATGTAGATGATGCTATTATATTAGTGTTCTGAATAGTGTCCGGTAGGTCTCCATGAATATTTAAATGAGATCTAATTGAGCTATTGTCAGAAGAGTTAGTTTGCGTGTAAAACATGTTGTAGTGTGGCCTATATAATTATTTACGAAAGTTGATTCTTTAGGAATACAATTCCTTAATGGGCATTTGAATTCGTAAATAATATTTGCTCTATTTAATTTTGTTCTAGGAGGCGAATTATTATTTTTAACTATAAGGTTAGAGGTTTTAAATTTATTATAATAAATAATTAATCTAATTTTTTTGCTATTGTCAACTGGTATTATCCATTTTTTTATAATGTTCTTAATTCTGCATTCATCCTGTTTATAATTTTCGTTCATCTGATTTTTATAAAAAATATTAATATTATTGTTTATGTTTCTATTCTCGCCGTTGCTATTAGTTACCTTGGACAAAAAACGCCTAATGTGGAAATCCAACAATTGATTAGGAAATCCGTTAGTAATCAGCGTTTGCTTCATATTTTTTAATTCATTAAAGAAAAGCGTGCGTGAAGATGAGTTCTCGTGCGCTCGCGTGAGGAAATTTTTAATAACAACTATTTTATATCTAAGAGGACATTCGCTAGAAAAAATTAAGATGACAAGAGTCTTTACTAGTTGTTTTTTTATAAACAGAAGTTTTAAAAGTATTATTACTAAAATCGACAAGAACATCTAAGAAAGCAAGTTTATTTTTTTCACTAAGTAAAATGTAGGACGGAATTTTGTTGAAATGTAGCTTTCAGATTTTCTATTTCTTTCTTGTTTTCAGCCAAAATAAAAATATCGTCTACATAACGAACATATATTTTAGGTTTAATAACTTTAGTAAAAACCTTGTTTTCAACATAGGACACACACACACACACACACATACACACACACACATATATATATATATATATATATATATATATATATATATATATATATATGTGTGTGTGTGTGTGTGTGTGTTTCGCTCCCCTAGGGTTGAGAACTGTTTATATTTATTTAATACTCTAACATGGAAAAGATCAATTTGGGAATTTCGTTAAAAATATTTCCATCACAAATAAAGTGAATATTGGATTTGATTAAAAGAGTGAGATAGAAAGCCAACTTTTTCCTTCTTGATTGAGATATTTCGAATATATCAGATCCTTAAGGGTTTAGGTGTTGTAAAACTGCATCTCTCATTGAACGCTTACACGGCTTTGAAACTGATCTTCTAAACATTATAAATGACATCACTTTTCATAATAATAGGAAGCAATTTCATGACCATTTTCATTGTATAGTTAAGGATATTTTGATAATTCCAACCAAATATTTGTTAAATCTGATAAAACTACCCTATTTTTTTTTTACAAAGAACACAATGCATTAATAAAAAATAATTTAAGAATTATAAGAAGAGAGATATTAACAATATTGTGTTGATAAAATTAACTCTACTTCTAGAAATATTACTGATAAAGTTACGAGGGTCATTCAATAAATAAGGTGAATTTTTCGGTATAAGGACTTCTAATACAGATAGAAGCTTACTCTTTTTTTTTGTTTTACTTCTTTTTCACATGGATTTAATTTCTTTTGCAGATTAAAAAAAAACTTCCAGAGTTTTGGCGATTAACAAAGATGGCCGACCAAGAAGCATGCTCCAGGATTGAACAGCGGTCAGTTATCAAGTTTTTGGTTGCTGAAGGGTGCAAACCAGTTGAAATTCATAGAAGAATGTCAACTGTGTATGGTGCCACATGTTTCAGCAAAAAATGTCTACAAGTGGGCTAAATTGTTTAAAGAAGGACGGAGCAGTGTTGAGGATGAAGACAGGCCTGGGAGGCCTACAGAAGTGAGGTCTCCTGAGTTGATCGAATCAGTCAATGACTTCATTCAGTCTGACAGAAGGGTGACAGTGGATGACATTGCTAGGACTTTGCGCTTATCTGTTGGAACAAACGCAGGGGTCATCAGTCAGAAGGAGTCATCTTGCATCATAACAACGCAAGGCCTCACACAGCAGCCCAAACGGTGGAGACCATCAACGAGCCGGGCTGGGAACTGCTCCCTCACCCCCTTACAGCCCAGACCTTTCCCCTTCAAACTTTCACCTGTTTGGTCCCTTGAAAGCGTTCACGAGAGGCACGAAGTTTAAAAGTGACGATGAAGTCAAAAGTGTGGTGAGCGACTGGCTGAAACATCAGTCCAAAGATTTTTACGCTGAGGGAATACGGAAGCTTGTGCACAGATGGGAAAAGTGTGTGACAGTGCTGGGAGACTACGTTGAAAAATAAAAAAGTAACCTTCTATCTGTATTAGAAGTCCTTATACCGAAAAATTCACCTAATTTATTGAATGACCCTCGTAAAATAAGCAATAGGTTTAATAAACTTTGTACTAAAGAATCACATGTCTTACTTAAAGATCATAAGTCAAACCTTCAGACCAAACTTCCTAAGAGGATCATAAATTTTAACATCTCCAGTGAAAAGATAAATATAATAATGAAATGTAGAAGATCAGTTCTCATCCACAATAAAGAACAGTGGGTTAAGAACTCTGATGATTGCTTTGATATTTCAATGGGATCATTAGATTCTGCAAAGTCTTCTGAACTGGTGGGTATATTTTATATAACCTTATTGCCTATGAAGATGTCAATGTTGATAATCCAGGGTTATATAGAGATGATAGTCATATGGTAGTAAAAAATTCCACTAAATTTAAAGTAGATGAATTAAGAAAAATGATCTAATACGTTTAAAAATGAACTAATACGTTTAAATCTTAAGATTAAGATAAGTACTAATATTAAACAAGTAGATTTTCTTGATGTTACGTTAGGTCTCGGTAATGATATATTTCAACCTTATATGAAAAATAATGCCAACCCAATTTAGATTCACCCCAATTCTAACCACCTTCCATCTGTAACCCAACATATACCTTCGTCTGTAGACCGTAGGATTAGCAACCACTCATTGGACAAAGATGTGTTTGATAAATACAGCGGTGTGTATAATAAAGTTTTAAAGACTAGTGGTTATAAGTATAATGAAATCAATTTTAGAAAAATATGATGATAGTGGTGCAAAGAAAAGAAATAAAAATAGGAAGATCATTTGGTACACCCCCCATTTAATCAATTAGTTAGTACTAAGTTAGGTCATAAGTTCCTCCATTTTATTGATAAACTTTTTCAAACAGAAACACATTAAAGCTAAGTTATAGCTGCACCAATAATCTTGAGAAGATTATAAAGTTACACAATAAGAAAATTTTAAACCAATTTAATAATCTGGATCATAATACACGTTCCAAGATAAATAGTAATGATATTGGCCAATGTAATTGTAGGAATTCCCGACCAATGCCTATTTCTAAACAAATGTTTAACTAAATCTCTGGTTTATCTTAGTACTATCTCTACAATAGAGAATCCGACAGTTGAAAAATTCTATATTGGTAGTACTATGAATTTTTAAGACTAGGTGGTATCAACATATCTAGTCCTTTACCAATAATGCTTATGTAAATAATACATCACTTTCAAAATATTTTTTAGTTTAAAGATGATAATACGACTCCTAATTTGAAATGGAAAATTTTAAAAAGTGTAAGGACATGTAGGTTTTTATATGAACCCTGTTGTCTGTGTTTACATGAAAGAAAATCGAAATCATCAGAATTTTGACAAAAATTCATTGTTAAATCAAAGTGAATTAACAGTAAATTGTAAACATAGTTACCTTTTACCTTACAATTTAGTTAAACTTTGGAATTTGATTATGCTTTTTCTTATATTATAGTGGTACTGCGTTGCACCATATATGGCTTATCTTTCTATTTGTAACATCAATCTGGATTTAATATAATTTTATATTAATTTCCTGGTAGTATTAGTAACATCTTGTACAGATGTATTGGTATTTGGTGACTATTTTTGACGTTTTTCATTGATTGGTTAGTGTTCTTAACATCTTATATGAAGGATCTTTATTACCAGTTGCATATTATTTTACCAAATAATTCTATATGTTTAAATTATTTATTAGTTTATTAAAGGAGCTATATATTTATCAACTACAAATAACATGTAGGAAATTCACAAAGCATATAGCTTGTGTAGCATTTTTCAAATTACCTCTTCACCCCACTTTTATTTCTTAGGAAACTACATTGTCGGGTTTGTATAATTTATGTAACCATATGTATCCGCTTTTGTTTATGTCAGGCTGCAGTTGGCTGTCAATCTACGGGTCATAAAAAATAATTTTTAATTTTTGTTTCTTCCCTTATTTTAAATTTAACGTAGGTCATATTGTTTGATCAGAGTAAAGACCACAAACTTTATAGATCCCATTTTTCTTTTTTTTTTCGTAAAAAGAGGGTGTATTTTGATTTTAAATGTAAATAAATCGTTCATTCGCCAGTAATTTACAATCGGTTGATGAGATGCATTGTTACGCATCGAAATACGACTGCAATTGTGTAGCGATTTTTACATGTTTTCGGTGTAATAACCTTAAATAAATAATATTGAACTACGTTGAAATTGCACTGTATTCGTTCTCATCGCACTTGGATATATATATATATATATATATATATATATATATATATATATATATATATATATATATATATATATATATTCGGTATATTTGAGCAGTAATTATTCATTTAAACGTGCGGTTAGAAGCAATATACTTTTTTGTCAATAGTCTATTATATCAAATCTTTTTTTTGTAATGTACGAATATCCTTTCGTGAATTGAATTGATGGGTGTGGTTAAACTGGCTAAAATTCATGTTGTGTTGATCAAGCTTTCGACTCGCATGTGTCATTATCATGGTGCATAATTATCGACTCACATATGTCACATTCATTCTTTTCTCAGTCGCACCCGCTAAGGATGATTTATGTGAGACGAAATCTTGGACAACGCAGTATGAATGTTGGACAATTTAACCACACGAATGAACCACATTTACGGAGAAAGATATTCGTACATTAGAAAAGAGAACATTAAATATCATAGGCATAAAATATCTACTGGTTTAAACTATTCACACACATACAAACATATATATATATATATATATATATATATATATATATATATATATATATATATATATATATATATGCAGGTATGCAGAAAAATAGGAAAGAACACGTTAGGTAAATAATCCTGAGTTCTTTAGTATTTTTGTTTTTATTTTTACTATATACTATATATATATATATATATATATATATATATATATATATATATATATATATATATATGGGGTGATTGAAAATTAACTCCCTATTTCATCTATGATGGACTCTCCCGTCTAACTATAAATTTTTCAAGACGGGAGAGTTCATCATACATAAAATAGGGAGTTACTTTTCAGTCACTCTGTATGTAAGATTGGATCTGTCTGCTTCTACAAATATCCTGTGTACCATCTTGTGCCTCCTCAGTTCAAATGAGGATCTGAAAGCAACAAAGATATTGTCGGTATGACAATATATATATATATATATATATATATATATATATATATATATATATATATATATATGTGTGTGTATAGGAATAGATTTTTCATTTATGAATCCGATATATATTTATTTACTGCTTAAATGTAAATTTTAATGGATACCTATATTTGAGTAGATGCTCTCTTTTTATTTATTAAACATTATATTTATTTATTTAAATATACCGGCAGAATTGGAACCTGAGTTCCGCTAGGGGAAACAGTCATTAGATCTGACGTACTTTTGTCCCGTCGGCCATAAAGAACGTATCAGCCAAAGTAAAGCCGGAAATAATGCTTTTGAACAGAGGCCTTTCTCGATTCTTGAAATATGCATCTCTACTCAGTTTCGTATCGCAACGTAAACAAAGACACTATATGGATATCCATTAAAAGTAACATTTAAGCCATAAATAATATATATATATATATATATATATATATATATATATATATATATATATATATATATATATATAATGTCAGGTTTTATTACGCAAGTCAATGTTTACGCTACAATTGGAATTAAACAACCGGTACTGGTTATTTAATGTGCATAAACATTATGGTAAGTAATGTAATTTTTCATCATTACATACAGAAAGTAGATCTACAACAAATAGCTTCAGGTAGAAATTAATACGCAAATTCATTTCCTACAAAACATCAAAGTAGGATTAATAATAATGTCTGCTGTTATTTCTCATCAGGAGTTGAATTGCGCAATCGAATAGAGATGTATATATATATATATCATATATGTACTTGAAAATATATTTTGCTTGCTTAAGCGGATAAGTGGAGGTAAATCTCAAGGATTTTGGGATATTTATTCTGGAAGATTTCCAAATATTCTATGAGCTCCAACAGATTTTAGAGAAAAAATACTCAACTTTTTATCAAATTAATTTCTTAATTTCATGCATTTTGTGATGCAAATTATTTGTCTTTCTCTGAAGTTTAAGCATAAGTAGGCATTTTAATATTGGCTTTTTCACTGCAGAGCTGGTATATCTGTGCATTTCCTTTCTTGAGTATTGAAATAGCTGTGTATAAAATGTTAATATTTGGAACTGATATTTTCTTTTAACGTTTCAAAGTTTCTTCAGTATCCGTCTATATTTCTGAGATGAGCTCAGTCTGCCTGCCTTATGTGAAAGGGTTATCAGAGAAATGATACAAAGGATCTGCGGTCCATATAACATCAGGACAACTTTCAAAAGTTTGACGACACTTCGCAGATATCTCACCCGAGTAACCCCCCACCATAGAGGAGAACATGACTAAAGACTGTGTGTACGCTATTCCGTGCAGCTGCGGAAAGAAATATACAGGAGAGACAGGCCGCCCCATTAAGCTAAGGCTTCAAGAACACCAGAAAGCTATAACATGAGGGGAAGTGGAAAAATCAGGCGTGGCTGACCACATATGGAGTGAGAAGGGAGATCACCGCCCTCTGTAGGATCAGGTTGAGATCATAGACAAAGAACACCATTGGAAAATTCGTAAACTTAAGGAATCAGCACATATGCTAGGCCAAAAAAAATCTCCTGAGCCGACCAAGCATAGAAATGAATACAATATGGGAAGCAGTAATAAGGAGTGCCAGAGAAAAGCAATGATAACAAGAAAAATTGCAATATGAGCTCTGATAAAAGCATGCAATGATAACAGCAAAAATTGCAATATGGGCACTGGTAAAAATGGTTCCTGAAGACATTAGGTTTATAATACCCAGTAGTTCATACACAGGTGTCCTCAAGGACACATGGCACAGTAGATAAAAGCGTTAGTTAGATCCAGTGACAGGACCAGTGAGTTCAATACCTAATTAAGGCGATGGAGAACTTTAAGAGGGGAATTAACAAGAGATAACTGATAACTGACATGGCACGTGGAACTAGAACAGTCTACCCTAGTGAACGAAATAAAGGGTTCAGTTCGACATTCCAAGCACCTGAAGAAGGCCGGAACGTACAATGGCCGAAACGTTGTAATAAATATGGCGACAAAGATGAGGACAATTGTCGGAATAATGTAAATAGTGTAAAAATGTCTTGATATCCAATCAGTATTAATGTTTATTTTAGAGGAATTTTTCTCATTCTTTTCCTTTCATCTTTCCATCTTTATCCTTCTTATTCCTTTTTATTCAATTTCTTTTTCTTTTTCTTGATTTCTTAAATAGGTGGCATTTGTGGATTTCCCGTTAATTCTTTCAAATCACTAATCTAAAGTGTCTGTGTAACTTTACAAATTTATTTCCATCTTTAAAACTGTGAATATCTCCATGAATATTTCGTCATCTGAAATATCCTATTTTACTATGCAAATATTTTAATAAGACTGTACCTTCTCGAAAGTTGAAGCTATATTTATGGAGATAGAGCGTATTTAAATATGAAAGTGAATATTGAAGTCAACACTCAGAGGCGACAGGCTGTTTCATAGACGCAATCGTCAGGCCGCCTGCCAATTGCGTCTCGCATGAAACAGCCTGTCGCCTCTGAGTGTTCACTTCAATATTCACTTTTATATTTATATATATATATATATATATATATATATATAGATAGATAGATAGATATATACAGAAACACACACACACACATATATATATATAGGAGGAGTAAAGTGTTATTATTCTCAGGTTCAATGGTAAAATCTTTTGTGCGTTCAACGTTAAATTTGCCAAAAGGATCGGCCAAAACTGTCATGCGGATAGATTAATAGAGAATCATATATATATATATAATAAAATTAATTTTTTCCTAAAATATTTTTGAAATGACCATTTTCTAAAAATTTTAACAATAGGCAAGCCGCTAAGAGGAGTTATCATCGATAAACCAAATTTGTGTGTATACAAAATTGTTATCGAAGGTAAAAATAAATACTTGTTTCAAAATTAAGTCCATCAGTGGACGGAACGCGTCGGCTAAAATAAACTTTCCTTTTTGTCTTTATTATATATATATCTATATATATATTGACGTACCAAAAGTCATGGGGTGGCAGTATGTAAAGGCCATGTTAGATGGCACCATCATACCTCAATGTCATAGAAATAGAGCCATCAGCTGTGCTCTGACATCTGGTTAGTCAGTGTAAATACTGGCTTGGCTGCTTATAGAAAGGTGATATGAATTCTCGAATTTTGGATGAACTGCAGTTTTCAGATGAATATAACATTCTATGCGAAGCTGTCGGCACATTTGACATCCGTCAATCCAATCTACGTTTTGCAGGTGTGTACCAGGTAGGCATTGTCCCCATTACTCTCACATGACCTTTTTGCAGGTTTTTATGTAAGCGGTTGATTATTTACATTCGTACCGGTGACCTTTTATTTAAAGCTGTTATTACACCGTTTTAGCCGTTGTCCCCTTTTACCTTTGCGTACTGAACCCTTTATTCAATCTACGGGCATGAATTGTTCTTGCTCCGTTGTCCATATCTGGGTGTATAACAGTGTTTTCAGTACTGTTCAGTTATTGCTTGCCCTATTTCTCCTGAATCTGTACAGCCCTGAAAAAGGGTTAAAGTTACACGATCTG
>OZ038475.1:3163486-3178486 GCA_964036315.1 Acanthosepion esculentum | reverse complement strand
ATTTTTTTTTTTGAGCAGACTTTCATTTATGGGGTCGAAATTGTATTCAGATGTGTTACTACCTGTGAGTTTTAAGTGTTAGATATTTTTCTTAATTAGAAATTTTTAAAAAATCTGACACTTAAAACTTAGGATTTTTTGCGGATGTAACTGAAAAAAATAGAGAAAAAATAAATAAACAGAGATTTTCTCAGAGTGCGGCAAATTTCAAATCCAGTTGACCTTAAGGGTTTCAATAAGAAAAAAATAAATGAGTACACTTTCCGGTCTTTGGATGTGATAAGGTTATTTATTACCCTTTCCTCAAAAATTCCAATTCACATTTTTTTTCGTTTGTCTATTATTCCCACCTGAAGACACTTACCTGGAACAACGAGGCGAAACTGGTTGTCTGTAAAACCTTTTCCACACACACACACACACACACACACACACACACATACACACACACACCTGGAACAACGAGGCGAAACTGGTTGTCTGTAAAACCTTTCACACACACACACACACACACACACACACACACACATATATATAGTTTAAAATTAGCTATATTCACGTTGGGACTGTGCTCAGAATCGGTATTAGAGCGTTTGCAGCTATATATAGTGTGGTCATAGGAATCAACATTGGATGGTGACTGTCACTTTCGAGAATCAAGCCATCTTCTACATGCCGACATCTGATTAAATAACTCTGCATTAAAGTTTTTTAGGAGGGTCTTCTTGCATCCAAACACATGCCATTCGAAAAAACATTTGTATGTTTGTGTAAATATGGTACAAAACAAGTAGGAGAATGGATCAAAAAGACGATAGCCTCACTGGGGATTTCACTATTGTAACTTTATGCGAAATTTAGCTGTACTTCTTAAATATCAACCTATGCGTTTACATATATGGTGAAGAGTGATGATTAAGAATTCTGTATCATTTGTCTGTATAGCCAGTTCGATCGGAGTGCGCCACTGCTATAGCCTTGTGCCAGACTATGCTACATAAATGTTTCTGTTATTTCAGTCGTACATAAATGATATACTATAATGCTGAAAAAAAGTGGATAGTTTATTAAAAATAGAAATGGTTGTGGCCATCACGTTTGCTTGCCATGCGCCGAATCAAGCATTTACAGGACGTGGTGGAGAGGTCTATCTGTACACCATATATTGCATATACAAATATCAGATCTATGGGCAGCTATCAAGGGAAAACGTATTAAATTGTTGTTTAATCGAAGCCACGTCGAATTTTTGTGCTTTGTAAGGCTAGAGGTGGTGATCAATGACATTTGGCCTGTTAGTATATATATATATATATATATATATATATATATATATATATATATATATATATATATAAAAATAACTGAAAAGTTGGAAATTAACAAAAATTGAATGTTTTTTTTGTGAAAGTATTTATTTATATATTTTTTAAAAATATATATTTGATATTTCAGATCGACACAGATCTTTCATCAGAAATAACTGTTTTCAGAAGTTTGTTTACAAGTAGCGTCCGTCGCGAGACGCGGCCGTCACGTGACATGGAATGCAACTGTGTGTGAATATTTCTTATAATAAAAATAATAATATATTGCTTTACTTTGCATTGAGCACTTTTTAAAAAAGTAAATGCTACGAATAGAGGAGTTTTACTTCATCTTTTCTTTCTCTCATTTGTATATATATATATATATATATATATATACACACACACACACACACACACACACACACACATATATATATATATATATATATATATATATATATATATATATATATAAGGAGTATTTAAGCAGTAAGAATTCACACAAAAAGTTCTGTTAAATTCAACTGACAAGATCTGTCTATTTACTATTTTATTATATTTTTTAATTTCCTAATGAGATGTAGTAGATCAGAATTGAAATTTTGAACAATCTGATCAAAGCACATGTTTGTCTATTATGTTCCGTTACTTTTGACTTTCCAAGACATTATCAAAAAACTGGCTGTTATCAGTACGGTAAACAAATTTTAACTAAATCCTGGTGTTTTCTCTATGTTCATTGTTACTCCTTAACGCCATATTTAGTAGATACACTAATAAACTGTGAAATTAATGTCTAACGCTTTAGAGATGGAAATTGTTACTAAAGAAAACGTACCTGGAGACCGGGATTGGATCTGTATTCACTTTTCACTCAGGGAAATTACTCTTACGTTAAACGTGTTTTAACTTTAAGCTACAGGAAGCCATCACAGTAAAGCAAGGGTCAGTTATCCTATTTAATAAAAGGACATTTCTCGTTGGGACATTTCGTATTCTATTTATGCAAATTATAATTTCCTACCGGAAACAAAACTCAAATAATATTTTAAGGCAATTAATGGATTTAAAAAAAATCCAACATGAATTCTTCTGAAACACATATGACGTGATTATATATATTAATATATTTGCTAGTTTAGAGGGGAATATTTCTGTGCAATGACAGTAGATTTGACGAATTACAAAATCCTACATAGATAGATTGGTAGACAGATAAACACGCTGACATGTCTAAGTACAATAATACCCACACTCAAGACATACAATTGGATTTGACAATATAAAAATGGATCCATAAAATCGAATGAGAGATTTACAGACACACATTGATTAATTTGTTTTTTATATCTTATCAACCTTTTTGTAGGTGATTAAAATCCAGAAAAATTGTTTGTAGATTATGATGGTTTAGTTTTACTAATTAACCCATAGCTGGGGAGAAGAATAGGTAGATTTAACCTTTCACAAGGATAGTTGTAAGTAAATATGAATAGCACAACGGGAATAAGAACTCGGCTTTCCGATTAACAATTCCATTACACCTACCGCACATCCAAGCTTAGCCCAGCTGGTATTCCCAAGCGGTCACCCACCTAGGTACAAACCTGGTTTGAGGTTGCTTAATTTCGGTGACCGTATGGAACCGGTATTTTAATATATGCACACACACACACACACACACACACACACACACACACACACACACACACATATATATATATTTTTTAACATATGCACACACACACACACACACACACACATATATATATATATATATATATATATATATATATATATATATTTGTGTGTGTGTGTGCATGTGTTAAAATACCAGTTCCATACGTATATATATATATATATATATATATATATATATGGGAGGTTATTTGATGGTATATACTAGCTCCCTTATTTACACTTCAGATTTGGGTGTGAAGCTTGATGCAATTAAAGATTGTATCCAGCATCTGCTTATCCATGAACTCTCAAGATAGCAGAACTGCCACGTTTAAAGCTATCTCTTTCTATTTATCTTACGGTGTTACGCAATTAGGCCACGTTCAAGTAGGAATAGTCTACGGTATCTAATTAAACAAATAAACTTCACATATAACATCCTGCATAGAATTTTAGCAATTTTATGAGCAAAAACTTATAGAGCATCCAATACATAATAGAATCTCAACAGGAAAAAGCTGGCTATATCCTTTTATCGTATGTCGACATATCGAAATACCTGATATATGCTTTTGTCGTCTGTAGACATATCGACGCCTATAAATTCGGAAAAGCGCTCAAATGTTGATCAATTGGATACAAAAATATTTTTTATCTTTTGTTAATCTACAGAGAGCAAGGATTACATCACACAATTTTGAAATCAGACAATCCACATATATTACGATAATTTCTAAACTTTTTCTAAGTCTCCCATAAGGCTATAGATGTTGGGGTCTGTAACGAGGACAGACCGACGAAACACAAATAACGACACACGTGACAAGCTTGCTGACCTTTAAACTCAGTTAATAAAAGATTTTGAGGGTAAATAATTTTTTCTAATAAGATTCCATTAGGAAGAAAAAATATTTTAATTTAAACTTACTGAACACGTCAGGTCGCTTACAAAACGACTTTATATATATATATATATATATATATATATATATATATATATATATATATATATATATATACCCGATGGGAAGGTTTACACTTCCCAAAATCTAATCAAACAGAATTTAGGGCAAAGTGTGCAGGATCACTCTCATATATATATATATATATATATATATATATATATATATATATATATATATATATATATATATATATATATATGTTTGTATGTGTAGGTGTGTTTGTGAGTGTATACATAAAAAAGGATTCGTTTAACCAACTATTCAAATATAAATGAGGAGCTTTATCGTAATGCTTTTCCAATTTTCGAATAGTTGCTGTCCATCTGATTGAAATGTTAGATGAACTTCGTATATATATAATTATATATATATATATATATTAGGGCAACAATCCCCTCTTTTATACATGTTTCATTGACTGTGACAGAAGCAGACAAGGAAAAGCTTGTTTTTGTTTAAAATTTTTCTTTTATGAATTTATTTTATATATACATATATATATATATATATATATATATATATATATATATATATAACCTATCAGAAAACATATTAAGTGGAATAGATTAGAAGACTTCATTTAAATAACTTTTTAGATGATTATTCCGCGCCAGTTAATGGTATGAAAATGATGGCTGCTGTATCAAAGCAGGTAAATACAAATAATCATTATGATTCCTCTATTTCGAAAGAAAAATGAGGTTTCTATTGGCATTTCTACTCTTAGTCATTTGTT
Source organism: Acanthosepion esculentum (assembly GCA_964036315.1). Taxonomy (NCBI): domain Eukaryota; kingdom Metazoa; phylum Mollusca; class Cephalopoda; order Sepiida; family Sepiidae; genus Acanthosepion; species Acanthosepion esculentum. Next base: position 3,173,795 of record OZ038475.1, on the reverse strand, counting down.
TTTTTTCCATTACTGAATTACTATATATATATATATATATATATATATATATATATATATATATATATATATATATATATGTGTGTGTGTGTGTGTGTGTGTGTGTGTACGTATTTGCGAGCGTGTATGTGTGTGTGTATGTCCGTTACTAATAAACGAAAATATTAGTTCACATGGTGAACCGTACACCGATTTTCATGAATATTTCATCCAATCCTCAGTAGATATGTTATGAAATGTTGCAAACAATATATATATATATATATATGTGTATAATCATATATATATATATATATATATATATATATATATATATATATATGATATATATGATATATATATATGATATATATATATATATATGATATATATATATATATATATGATATATATATGATATATATGATATATATATATGATATATATATATATGATATATATATTATATATATATGATATATATTATATATGTGATATATATATAAATATATATATGTTGTATATTAGCGCAAAAATCCTTTTATACATGTTTTATTGACTGTGACAAACACATTGTCTTTGTTGTTTATTTACAATTTTTCTTTTATGAATTTATTATCAATATATATATATATATATATATATATATATATATATATATATATATATATGTATGTATATATGTGACATACATATGTGTGTGTATGTATGTATGTGTATGTATGTGTGTGTATAATTTAAAATACAGTTCCATATATACATAAATATTCTTTAAACGCACATATAAATAAATGTCTCCCTCTTTACCTATATATATATATATATATGTTTATATATACATATAAATATATGTGTGTATGCATATATATATATATATGTGTGTGTGTGCGTGTATATATCTATATCTATATCTATCTCTCTATCTATCTATCAATCTCTGTCTGTCTCTGTCTGTTTGTCTCTCTCTCTCTCTCTCTATATATATATATACATACAAATATACACACACATATATGGTAGCATATATATATATTTTTTAAATGTAAAGAAAAAGAAAATAATCATTAAACAATCATGCCATCCGAACAAATTCATGCATTTATTTTTACCCAGCCAATATATCACTCTCTGTTTGTCTGTCTATCTCTCTCTTTCTCTCTGTTTGTATATATATATATATATATATATATATATATATATATATGTGTGTGTGTGTGTGTGTGTTTCTGTATCTATCTATCTATCTATCTATCTATATATATATATATATATATATATATATATATATATATATATATATATATATGCATATATTAGTTTTATTTCATTTTCCCAAGTTTAAAATAAGAAATTGTATTTTGGGATCAAAATCATGGTTTGTTTTGTCCTGTTTTTTTTTTTACAACAAAAGAAATCAGAATGAAACATGAAATGTAGAAAATTTATGCATAATCTTTATTTGGTTGAATACAATAAATAATTAATCAAGGAAAAAGTTGTCGGTAGAATTTAACAAAAAACATCTATCTATCTATCTATCTATCTATCTATCTATCTATCTATCTCCCCCAATATATATATATATATATATATATATATATATATATATATATATATATGACGAATTTTAAGGTGTGGTATATTTATTGGATAAATTAGAAATAGAGCGTGTGTAAATATAAAAGTGACCATTAAAGTCAACACTCAGAGCATCTAAGTGATCACTTCAATGTTCACTTTTATATAGATATATATATATGTATAATCATATATATATATATATATATATATATATATATATATATATATATATATATGTATATATGTATATAAAGGGCAACAAAACCCACACGTATACTTGTATATAACACACATACGCGCGCACACGCACACGCAAACACACGCACGCGCACATTTGGTGTACAAACATGGCTCGGCACGTGGGTTCCTGTCTGCATGCTTGTGCGATGGACGTACGTCAGTCACGTGACAAACCGGGTAAACATAACCCGTGTTTTAAGTCTGCAGAACCCACACCTCTAGAACGGCAGTCCCGGTACCGATGATAAACTACAAGTAAAGATTGTAATGAAACCCCTTAACAGTAGCAGTATAAGCTGATAAGAAGTAGTTTGACACAAAATTGTACATACGATTATAGTAGTAGTAGTAGTAGTGGTGGTGGTGGTGGTGGTAGTGGTGGAGGTGGTGGTAGTAGGTGTGAAACAAGAGGTTTATTTTTTTATGGCGGTACTTACCACTTTGATGATTTGCGAAAAACGAAGCCCCAATCTTACGACAAGGCGATTGTTGACTCCAGACGGTCGAATCAGTTTATTATATTTCTTGGTGACCATGATGAACTTGTAGGCCTCCTTCGAATGACCCTTGGCCTCGGCCCCGGCCATGCAAAGAATTAACCAGGTGAGCCACGCGCAAAGCCCCGCCACCCCCGTCACTCGCATTTTGTTTTCTTCCGTGTAATTTTGGTGACGGATATATATGTGTTACAGCTTCGATTCCAAAAAAAAAAAAAAAAAAAATGAAAACGGTGAAAAGAAAAAAGGAATGAGCGACCCCGAAAGACAATGACTAAGTCCTCGCGGCCGCTCTGCTGATGACGGAGATGATACTGATGGTGGCAATGATGATCTTCCCAAAAAAAGTGTAGGAGGAGACCGGATAGAAAGTGTGGGAGACTTGCTGAAGGAACTTTGAATCGTTTTTCATATAAACTGTCTTTCCTTTCTTTTTTTTTTGTTCGATTTTTCGTTCACTTTCTACGGAATTTCTTTCTTTTAAAGAATTTTTATTGACTGTTTAGTCTTTCTTTCTTTATGCGTGTCTGTTTTTCCTTCTTTCTTTCTTTCTTTCTTTGCATGTGTGTATATATACATGTATGTATGTATGATGTCCCCTTTAAAGTAAGAGAATTACTGGAAGGCCTTCTTTGGTGTTGGGTGGAAGAGACGAACGAGAAGAGTTTGATGATAGGGCAGTATAAGTATACGCGCGGCGTGTGTATAGGTATGTAATGCTGTCTTCTTTGTTAATATGTACGCAAACGTGAGTGTGTATGTGGCAAGTCGCCCAAATGAAAACGGAAAGAGAAACGAGAGTATGTAATAAATAGAAATATCCAGAGTTGGAAATAGAAAGAAATAACAGTAAGAGAGAGGGGAGAGAGAGAGAGAGAGAGAGAGAGAGAGAGAGAGAGAGAGAGAGAGAAGGGGTAGATAGATAGATAGATAGATAGATAGATAGATAGATAGATAGATAGATAGAAAGAAAGAAAGAAAGGAAGAGAAGCGAGAAAGATCGTATGGGTTGATAAGTAAACTTTGAAGAGATGTAATAATTATGAAAACAGAAATAGAAATTAAATTCAAAAGAGGTGTTTTAAAAAGGTATCGTTTGAAAAGTTGTCAGATTATCTGAAGAGAAAGAAAGAAGCAAAGAGAGAGGGAGATAGAGAGAGAGGGAAAGAATGTCTTCTAAAATAAAACAAAAAAAAAACAAAAAATAATCAATAAGGGAACGTAATACATCAAATGAGAAAACAAGATGGTGAGAAATTAAAAGGAAAACAGTCCCCACCACCCTTAAAAATTCAGTTCCTTTGATTGAAAAAAAGAGAGACAGAAAGTAAGAGAAATAAAACAGAGACAGAAGATGGGAGAAACGAAAGAGAAAAAGAGAGAGACGAAGAAGAAGAACATTTCGGGATGTTAGAGAGGCAAGACAAAGGTGGACGGATGAACCGATAGCATCCCCCTCCTCCTTTCTCTTTCTAATACTCCAGTCACCGCTACTCCCACAACAACTCCTACTTCCACTACTACTACGGCCACTTTTAGGTCGAGCATGTAACATGTTTTATTTGATGTACTACTACTATTACTACCGCAGCTATCGTAACTGCAACTCTACTACTACTACTACTACTACTACTACTACTACTAATAATAATAATAATAGTCTTTTTTCTCTCACTATTACGACGAGTACTAACATGTCTTTTAAACTATAACTAAACTTTAAGTATGTCTTGTTTAAACTTGTAAAAAATTTTCGGCATATTTTTTGTCATTTAATCGTTGGGATGTTTTTTTCATCAACAGCGTCTTTGAGATGAATGAAGCTTGCTGTCACTTGACATTCAATTAATAAAACTACCAAACTTGAATGGTGTACACACACACACACACACACACACACACACACACACACACACACACACACACACACACACACACACAGACACAGACACAGACAGAGATAAATAGTCGAGGGGGGATTACATCACTTTCACCGAATGTTGATCTGTGTAGAAAAATATACCATATTTGATCTCTTGGTGTTGCAGGTTTTACAAGTACCGGAATATACTGACCCACTTGAGAGAAGAAAAATCGTATAACCTCAAACTTTTCAATCTTGAAAGTAATATTCATTGCGGCTTTTACCTGAGATCGAACCTCAACATCATTATCAGGGAATAATATCTATTAATTTAGATGGTAGATAGAGACACTGTCTCACTTAGTGAAAGAGAGAAAGAAAGAGAGAAGGGAAATGCACAGGTACTCTCTCACTCAGATAAAGAGAGAAACAACGTTGTTTTTCCCAGAGTTACTTTTTTGTCGCCACACTGAATTTTCTTTCCATACGCCTGTCATTTTCTAAGTTTCTCTGAAGAAAAAAAATAAAATAAAAGATAGATAAATAGATAGATATGAACAGAATGAGATACAGATAGATGAAGAGACTGATATAGATAGATAGATCGATAGATAGATAGATAATAAATAAATAGACAGACAGACAGACTGAGATAGACAAAGAATAAAAGAAGGAAAAGGAGGGAAATTACCGTAAAGTGTTTATGGACCTGTGTGTTGTGAATTGTGTTGCGTGAATAATTGCGTCAGTTTTTGTAAGCAATTTTTTCGATAAATAATTACGAGTTTTGTTTTCAGCACATAACAATTTAATGAAATATTAAATAACGATTATAAATCTCATTTTCCGCTTACCTTTTGAATAAAAAAAATATGTAAAAATAAATATATTTTTAAAATAAAAGTAAAGAATCTTCCAGTTTTAAAATTTTTATTCTGATATGAATTTCTTCAGAGTCTTATAAAAGAACTGACTGATTCTGGTTGTTGCTATCCACTCAAGCACATACAATGGCACTTTGGATATGGACAGAAAGTATTTTAATGAACCACACAAGCGCCCCAGTAGCAACAAGGAATTCTTTAATTTTGTTAAAATATAACCAGGAATTAGAATCATGTTCTTTAGCAAATTTAGAACTCGATCCACCGCTTGCATGAAATGTATTAGAAAATGTGTCGCCCGTGCAACATTGAGAAATATTATTTTAAATAAATGCAAAAGAATTCCAAGTTGATGTTTTACTATTTTAAGACGTTGCATGTTTTGACTTTCCAGACGTTGTGCAATATTGGATGATAATATATATTTGTATACAATTCTGTTGTAGTTTCTCGACTAACGTATATAGTCTATATTCCTGTAGTAAATTATTATCGATGCCAAAACAGTACTAGAATATGTATTGTATTGCACAACTGGTTGGTATACTGTTTAAGAAGTATAGACTTACATTCAGACGATAGACAAGTAACTTGTTGATATCTGTTGTTAAATATCCGTGTAAATCCACAATTTTTCCCACATCAGGTCCCAATTATACAACATGTATTCAATTTACGAAACTGAATAATAATTATTTGTAAAATGTGACTTCCGTATATATTATTTTATATACATCCGACCGGAAGGTCTATTCATCTTCGGTGAAATATACACACAGGTGTTAATGTTTTTATATATATATATATATATATATATATATATATATATATATATATATATATATATATATATATATATATATATATATATATATATATATATATATATATATATGCAAATGAATATATAAACTAATTTTGATATTAATAATTATTTATACGTGGAGTAATTCGATTCAATAAACTAAAGAAATACAAGAAATCATCCTCTCTCTTCCACGTTCGCCCCAAACAAACACATAAGAAATGAACGTACTTGACGAACAATTCCATTCATCCACAGACCTTGTGCATTCTTACGTAAAATATATCTAACATTACTAATTAAGTTGTACGCCTCGTTGTCTTACAATGGATAGCAAGCTGGCCGCTCAAATAGTCAATAAGGAGTAGTGAGTTCGATCCTTACAGTGCGTCCCACGTTTTTAGCCTTGTGCCAATACTAAGCTAATATGAATAAAGATCTATTTAAGGGATTTCCTTTTATTAAAGAAAAAAATGTGCGCTCTCAAATTTCTCGAACAGGGTTCGAATCCTGCTAGAAAGCGCAAGTTTTTCTCGAAAGCGCATGTTTTTTCCTAAAAAGATTTCTCGAATAGTACAGTCCGGCCGGTAGACGGAAATAAATAAATATACTGTTTAATAAATAAACGGAGCGTCTACTCAAACACGAGTATCCACTAAAAATGACGTTTAAGCAATAAAACCTATCGGATAAATAAATTAAAAAGTTTATTACTTTAGAAAAAAAAATATAAATAAATATTTTTTCTAAAGTAATATATATATATATATATATGTTCTAATATATATATATATATATATATATATATATATATATATATATATATATGTTCTAAAGTATATATATATATATATGGGTGGCCTGACTATTGCGTCTAGAATGAAACAGCCTGCCGCCTCTGAGTGTTGACTTCAATATTCACTTTTATATTTACACACGCTCTATCTCTGATATTGAGCACTTTATCCCATAAATATAGATAGAGTGTGTGTAAATATAAAAGTAAACATTGAAGTCAATACTTAGAGGCGACAGGCTGTTTCATGCTAGATGCAATCGTCAGGCCACGCGATTGCATCTAGCTTGAAACAGCCTGTCGCCTCTAAGTGTTGACTTCAATGTTCTCACACACACACACACACACACACACACACACACACACACACACACACACACACACACATATACATATATATATATATATATATATATATATATATATATATACATATATATATAATGAAAAACACTTAAAAAACCATTGTTGATATTTTATTTCATTGAAGTCGATAAAACATGACTTCAAATTTTCAGACCTGTAAACCAAATAAAAATGTAAAAATTTACTCTGGATTTCAAAATTAAGAATACTGATTTCAAATAGAGAGTAGGAGAAAAGAAGATATTAAGTTATCATCGTGTAGGAAGAGGAAAATAAAATTATGTGTCGTTTCAGTTGTATTAGGGCCCGCAATGACCTAAATTGGCATCGAAATTGTAGACAAAATGGTTAAATGAAATTGGCAATTGAGAATATATTTGAAAAAAAAAAAAAAGATTTTAAGTGTAAATTCGAAAATCTGTCTGAATCCTTCCTCGGTTAAGATTTGGACACAAATATATTCAACTTAAAAAACCCGTTATATTTTATTAAACAACATATTTGCCATTATGTTATATTATTTGGGAATATTTCACTATTCAGTGCTTAAATTGATAATGCCTTCTCTAAGTGCATTTTAATTCAGATAGAATTTTGTTTTTGTTAAACGATTGACCTAAAGACCAGTATAAGAAGTCGTAGGAACACAACAAACGAGGGAAAATTTCCCAAGCAGAACTGCAAAAAGTTTTTCCCGTGTTACATGTTCTAGTGTTATTCTGCTATATTACACATTTACTGTTAAGTAATTTCTAACACGTTTTATCAACTTTAATTGGGAGCAGTACATTTGGTATTGCGTTTCACCAGTAAAAGCTCATAGTAGAGGATTTCTTTCCAGTTTCAAACTATACACATCATCACCTTCTTTCAATAGAGACCAGCCTTTGTTACTCTAAATGATGGGCCATTTTACATCGCTTGCGGTGATAGAGTAAATGAATAAAAATAAATAACAAGAAGATCAACATTTCACTATCGCTAAAATTAGACATATACGTAAAATCGCCAGGCAAACAAAACCGTAGTTCAACCAACCAATAAGAAAGTTTTCACAGCCAAAATGTAAGAAAAGAAATAAACAAATAATAAAAAAGAAACCAAAAATTTCACCACCCCTAAAAATAGATAGTTCGACCAACTAATCAGAAAGCTTTCTCAAACAAGATATATGTATCGAACCAATGAAAAGCGAGCGCCCTTTTCGAAGCGGAAATATAGATGTGTATATATGCAGATAGAAATGAACTAAAATCAGTCGCTAAACCGCTAAGCTATACACACACACACACACACACACACACACACACACACACACACACACACACACACACACTTCCTTCTTTCTCTGGTATGCGCCAGGACATTAACACTTGAACTCACTTTCTGTATTATTATATTGTGTTATATAAAGATTTATTTTGTATCTATCAACACTGTGTGCATTTTCTTTTAATCATGACACAAGGCCAATATGCGCACCCAATACAAATACACGGATATATGGCGGTAACGGACGTTGTTGTCAGATAAACTCTCATTTATAACTGATAACATCATAACCCCTATACCTCTCCATGTCTTGCCTTCCATGTTTTTGTAAAATATCCACTTACACCTGGTTTCAAATAAGGAAAGTCTGCTTTATGTGGAATAACCATGCCAAAGTCATTAAGAAAAGCAATGTGTTGCAAATAATTTTCCAGTTAAGATCTGATTAAGTTATTTTGGATAATTCACGCATCGATTGTTACTTTTTATTTTAGAAACAACTCAGCCACAAATTACTATTTAGCAAGAAATTTCAAACACGAAACTTCACAAACCACTTTTGACACGTTTGATCATTTGCATTACCTTCTCCATAAACAATATAAATTTTACTTTTTACGTAGGAGAGAAAAATTTTGCGTTTATTTTTAATAAAAAGGATAGTATTCAGAATATGTTTTTTAGTTTCTTCATCTTCAGTGTTGGAATTAATAAAAAATATACGCTAATTTTGCAAATTAAAAAAAAAACAATTATATGGTAGCATGCCAGTTATGCAAAAATCAAATTCGATTCAGTATGCTCTTGAAAAAATTATTTCGGTTGAGCTCTCTGGGAAGGAAGTGTGAGTTTGTAAACAGTAACAATTACGGCTAATAATGCAAGACTCTTCGGTAAAGCGAATCGAGTTCTCTCAGTCACTGTGTGTTTATCTAAAAATAAATACGCTTAAATTCACCTTTATCCCTGCCGTGCTTAGGGGTAGAATCTCCGACTGACGCCAATTCAGCCAGGTTTCGACCCTGGCTAGAGGCAACAGGATATCTAGCCACACCGATGAGCTGTGATACAGCGAAATTGTCTGTGGATGACTATATATATATATATATATATATATATATATATATATATTGGGAAATGGATTAAATCCGACATAGTGTTATTTTTAATTTATTTTGTTTAAACGCTATTTTTATGGATACTCATGTTTGAGTAGATGCCCCGTTTTTAATTAAACAGTATTTTTTTTATCTAACTCCATGGTCTGAATATTCCATGAAATCTTGTCAGAAAAATATGTGTCCTTCGCTAGGAAAACTGCATCCCCAATGTGGAAGCATTATTTGATCTGACGTGCATAACCGCTCGGCCAAGGATAGTGCCTTTTGAAGACACACTCTTAGCCGATTCTCGAAACATCTATATCTGCTCTGTTTCGTATCCTAACGTAAAGACAATTTACTTTTAGGAAATTGATTAAATCCGACATTTTTTTTAATTTTAAATTTATTCTGTTTAAACATTAACACTCATATTCGAGTAGAAGCTCTGCTTTATTTCCTTTTTAATCAAACAGTATTTTTTATCCAACTACATCTAGCGGCCTGAATATCTTGTCAAAAAAATAAAATAAAGTGTGTTTTCAAAAGGCACTATTTAGGCTTAGCTTGAATGGAAGTCCTACGTGGCCGAACATTTAGACACATTAGATCCAATGTCAGTTGATGCAGGTTCGAATACTGTCGGAGAACACATGTTTTCTGACAAGCTTTCTCATTACTATAAATGTGTTAAATTTACTGTATACACATGTTTGAATAGGCATCCATATTGATATGATAACAATCAAATCGATATGGACGTTCCTAGTTTAATATTTGTTTTGGAGTCAATGATTACTATATTTTATGTAGCGTATTTAAATGAAATACAAACATGATATCGGTTAATTCAATAGATTCGCATGATGAACGCTATTTCTGCGAAACTTAAAGTTGGAAAAAAGATAATCCTTTGAACTTTTAC